>PVJD01008364.1:0-57873 GCA_004026545.1 Mormoops blainvillei
GTTGCTTTTTCTTTTCTTTTTTTTTTTTTAAGAGCAGGTGAGATTTCACTTTATAGACCCCTTGGTTGCTCAAGACAAAATGATACATTTTAAAATACAGAACTGTTTTTCTAACCTCATGTAAAAACCTAAAATTAACCACTCTTCACAACAGAATGTACTCTTCCGTCTTCATATTCAGATATAAATCAACTTGCTGTTATTTTGCTAATCCACAAATACAGGGGAAGAAACTTATGACTTACAACCATATAGGTCATCACTTTTAAAAGTGCCCTTTAGGGCTGTGAACTCTAGAAAAATGAGCTATTGCTCATTTTCTGAAGGGGCCCAATCCATTAATGCCAGAAATGCTAAAAGATACGATTTTTGTATCCTTTTTTAGATGGCAGCTGAAAATGATGATACACTATGCTATACTGCCAACCGAAGCTTTCATTCTGAAACACTGTTTTTAATGTACGGTAATTCCTTTTGACAAAATTTCCCACTCCAAGATCTCTTCCTGACTGCTTCAAAAGCTTATGGAAGTCTCACTTTATTGGTGAAACCTTCTCATCAAAACATAGAGAATGATATTACCCAACTATTCAATTAAAAAAAAACACACCTGAGTCTAGAACTGAATTAAATCGGAGGCACGTCTGTGCCTCGTGGACCCTGCAGCGGTAGCTTTGGGAAGGGCGACAAAGTAGTGACCGCTGGCTGCGGTGACACTGGGCCTGCGCCCAGTACCGAGCCCTGGGAACAAGCGCTCTGCAGACCTGGTTCCCAGCGACCTGCGCTGCTTTTCGGCATGTATTTGGCCACAGAAACACGCTGTGCCTGCCAGACCCAGTTCTGCCAGGCTGTCCTAAGAAAACACAATTAAAATCAAGCTTAAAGAAGGCTAGAAAACCCTGGTCTCCTGGCTGAAATTCCAAATGAAAGAGCTGTAGAAAAGCACAAGCTCTTCTATTCGCGCGCTCAGTCCCATGCTCGCTTTGTCTGCAAAATCGGGCCACTTATCAGAAAAAATAACTGTTCTGGGCAGAAAGCTAGCCTCCTGAACTGCAGAACATGCTGGGTGGCAGGGCTGGAGAGACTCAGGAACCAGGGAGGAGTCTCCCACCACCTTCCCTCCCCCAGGGTCAGGGTGCGCAAAGCCCAAATCTGAGCAGGGACCAAGCAGGCTGCACCCAGAACTGAGGCAGTTCTCTGGGACTCCGAGGATACGGGCGGGGTGGGGGTTTCAGAATAAGGCTGCCGTCTTCGACACTCCTTCCCGTCGGGAAGTGATGCGTGGCTCTCCTCTGAATGTGGGCTGAACAGAGGAGCTGGTTTCTAATGAAGAGTGCAGCAGAAATGACACTGAGTTATGTCAGAAGCTGGGTTAGAAAAGGTGGCACGGCTTCCCTGGGTCCTCTCTGGGGACATTCACCCTGGGAACCTGGCCGCCACGCTCCGAGGAAGCCCAGGCCACACGGAGAGGCCACGTAGGTGTCCTCGTTAAGGGCACCTGCAGAGACCCCAGCCGAGAGCCAGCGCCCGCTGGTGGACTTGTGCACGCGGGTGAGGAGGCCTCGGCGGTGGCTTCACCCGGCTCCGTTGGCACCCACGCGATGCCCCGGGGAGAACTGCCGCCAGAGCCCGCGGTTCCCAGGCCACACAGGGCGATGACAATGACAATGAACGGCTGTCATTGTTTTATGCCACCAAGCCTGAGGTGGTTTGCTAGGTGGCAAAGGAGCATTTTCCAGGTGCTGCAGCGCAAGACCCAAGCACCAGCCTAACTACAAACTCCAGCGGGGCTGACGTGGGAGCACTGCACGGGACCCACCCGGCCAGGGCCCACGGTCTCGGTAACACCGCAGGGAGCAGACCGGAGGAGCTCAAAGACGGGCTGGGACTTGGCTTGGGCCATAACCGGGCCTGGGGTATGGCAGCTTCAAGGCGCGCCAAGACTGCAGCCTGGTGACCCTGGGCCCATCCCATATTGACCCAGGGAGGCCCTGCCCTGTCCCCTGCTCCTCTGTGCTCAGGCACAGGACTGTGGCACCCCCGTGAAGGGTCAGCAGGGTCTGGCCTCTCTGAGCTCCAGGAGGGGCGGCACAGGGGGCATACCCAGAGTTCAGAATTGCTGGGCTGGGCCCTGCAAGCCTTCCAAGGGCAAAAGCAAACACTTGAACTCTTGTCATCCGAAGCTGCTAAAGCACCGCTCATTTGTCGGCTCCCTGGGAAGCAAAGAGCTACCTCATTCATGAATGCTTTCTTTCCTTAGAAAACCTAAACTCTCTCAAAAGAAACATGAAGAAACACGGCAGGAAGGTTGGAAGCCCTCGCGCGCATTCCTCCGCTGTGGAAGTGGCAAATGTGCTATTTCACGCAGTAAAGCTCCCTCTGCTGGGAACTGCGGGTGATGCCAGCGGTGCTCACGCAGGGCCGGAAGCGCCTCGCATACTCTTTCCTGCACGCGATCAACCCGCACAGTGACTTAAACGGTTTGCACAGTGCGGTGTCCAAGGCAACCTCAGGCAAAGAACCCCAAGTCTGGCCAATTTCATGTTAATTAAAGTTTTTCTCACCTTTCTGCAAAATGAGCAGTTCTAGTAAAAATGACTAAGGAAAATCACAGAAAGCCATCATTTTATGCTAAAAAAATTAAGACTGGAATTCCTTTATAAGAATGGGTGCTCCAGGCTGCTACTGTACTAGTTCAAGATGCAAGTAAAGATACTAACACAGTTCCTCCCCCGCCCCTGCGGTGTCCTGGCTGTGCTGCTGAGGTTGCTGGCACAAGGCTCGGAGTCCCTTCTTTCTCCCCATCTTAGTTACCTAACGTGCGAGACGAAGCTAAAAGATACCAGCCTTCCTGAGAAGTGGGCCTCAAGGAATCTCAGATAAAAGTGATTGCAAAGCACTTCACGAATACTTAGACGTTTAAATCCCTCCTTTTCCAAGTCTGTGGAATTCTCTCCCTCTCACTACTTAAAAACTTGATATGGCAAAATTGTTATTTAAAAATTTTTAATCTAGCCCTGACCAGGGTGGCTCAGTTTTGTGAGCATCTCCCACAAAACTACAGGTCGCCGCTTTGATTCCCAGTCAGGGCACATGCCTGGGCTGCCGGTTCGGTCCCTGGTCAGGGCACGTATGAGAGGCGACCCACTGATGTTTCTCTCCCTCTTTTTCTCCCTCCCTTCCCCCTCTCTCTAAAAGTTAGTAAAAAATAAAATCTTGAAAAAACTTTTAATCTAGATGATTCACCTTTGTGGCTTTGTCCATTCTCCTTCTGGGGTGAGAAAGAAGTTCAGGAAAATGGGCATTCGGGGTGCAGTCCATGGAGTGCCTGACCTTGTGTGGCCAACCTGAGAAGGAGGGTTCTCAGGAGAGCGAAGGCCGCTTCTCAATGCTGCTCTAAACTGCTAGGACGGTTACAAGACCGTTACCGACCTCTCACCACTTGGACGGCTTGCTCAGAGAACCCCTCTTCTCCCCGCCTTGGCTTCTTCTGTGTGCACCCAAGTCTTCTATTTCAACAGCCCCCTAACTGGCCCCCTTACCCCCTTCCAAAGACCCTCCCTGCTCTACCAAGACGTTCTACTAACATGCAAATCTGAACTCATACCCTTTAGCTTGTAACTTCAGCACTAACGCTTTATCCGAAGGAAACCGGGATTAGGGTGGGAACAGCCCAGCGCAGCCCTGGTGATCACAGATCCTGGGGCCCGGCTGCCCGCCGAAGCCTCGGCTCCCACACACCTGGCCACAGGGCTGAAGGCAAGGCGTTGGATGGGTTTTCTCAGTTTTTTTCGTAACAGCTTCATTGAGATGTAAGGTGCATATTACAGAACCCACCCCTTTGAAGTGTACATTTCAGGGGTTTCCCATATACTCAGGGTTGTGCATCTATCAGTACAATCAGCTAGAGAACATTTTCGTCGCCCCCAAAAAGAAGTCCTGCACCCATCAGCATTCACCCCCATCCCCCCACCCTCCGTGACCCTAGGCAAGCACTAATCTACTATCTCTATAGACTGGCCCCGTCCGGGACTTTCATATAAATGGAATCACACAATACGCAGCCTTTTGTGATGGGCTTCTTTCACTTAACGTGATGTTTTCAAGGTGCACACATGCTGTGACACGGGTCAGCGATTCATTCTTCATTGCCAAAGAATATCCCATCGTGTGATTATACCACATTTTGTGTATCCACCCATTCGCTGATGGACGCTGGGTTCTTTGTGCTTTTTGGCCATTCTGAGTAACGCCACCGTGAACCTCTGGGTACAAGGTGCCATGTAGACGTGTTTTCATTTCTCTTGGGTGCATAGCTAGGGGTGTCCAACTTTTTGGCATCTCTGGGCCACAATGGAAGAAGAAGAGTTGTCTTGGGCCACATATTAAATACACAAACACTAATGAAAACTGATGAGCAAAAAAATGGTTTTAAGTAAATTTATGATTTTGTGTTGGGCTGCATTCACAGGCATCCTGGGCCTCATGTTACCCGCAGGCTGTGGGTTGGACACCCCTGTAAGAAGAATATTTAATGATATTAGGGAATGCTCTCTTCATTTGATAAAAATACTAAAAAAAAATACATATATATATATATACATATATATACACACAGGCATCTACCCTTTTTATTGTAAACATTACATTCTTTGGGGTATATGTATGTATACGAATGCATTTCCATGTTTTCTAAATTTTCTATAAGGAACATGATCAATTTTATAATCAGGAGTAAAAAAAGTGATTTTTTTTTAATGCGACATGACCATGTTACTCCCCTTAAAATGTTTCAAAGGCGCCCCGTCGCCTACAGGCTCCCACACAGCTTTGTGACCCGGCACTGCCTCACCTCTGACTTCCTCTCTCGGCCCTTCTGCTCCGGCAACAGAGAGCCCTTCCCAGCTTCCCTAACCTCCCGGCTCAGGGCTTCTGCACGAGCTGTTCCCTCGGCCTAGGCCTCCTACCGCTCATTCTGTCTGCGCCACGGACTCCACTTTATTGTTTAAAACACCACCTTGAGTGGCAGGGGTATAAGGGGACTAGACGGTAATGGAAAAAATATAATAAAGATTAAATCAAAAAAAATTTAATAAAACCTCCAACTTGGCCAAGAGAACTAGGTCTTGGCCTTTTCTTTGGATACCTAATTCCTAGCATGATACTACTTTAATATGTGTTGAACTGAACTGCAAATACTTCCATGTAACAAGGAAAAGAAAGAAATAATGTTTGCATTTACCCGCTATATTTAAATGTGTTTGTTTCAAAGCACACGAAATAGGATGAGAGGGGACAAGTATTTGCAAACATTTATAATACTTAATACTAACAGCTAGCAAGCACTTACTATGTGATGGATGTTTTAAACAAGTTTTATGTGTTAACTCAATCCTCGTATTATTCTTATAAAGCAGGTGCTATTATAATAAAATATGATTTAGTATGTAAGTAACTTCTTTTAGAAACTTAACACACTGGTACCATTAAGTTTAAGCTGAGAAATGCTTTTTAAAAGAGTACTAAAATAACCATAAGCCAGGCTGGAAAAGTCCTCATTTCACTGAAAACTGTCAGTTTATATGGACCTCTGGGAGGCAACCAGTCGGCTATGCAAGCCTCACGGTGGGGGGCGGGGGGCGGGAGCCGGCACCGGAAGAAAGCCGCAGAGTGAGAAAGGCAGGGAGGAGAGCCGCAGCCCAGCCGGGCCCTGGCCTGTCTCAGGCGCGGCCGCGGGGGCCTCTGAAGACTGCAGAAGCTGAGGGAGACACGGGTCGTGGGGTCCCAGGGACAAAGAGGTCAGTTAGGAAGAGGGGGTCCTATGCCTTGGAGCAAGAAAGGAAGCAGGTATTAGACAGCAAAGTGACCTAAACTTTTCACTAAATTAGAACAAATGCCCACTTTACAGTTCCAAATGTTATATTCTTGTTATGGAGTAACTCTGGATACGTTCTTGTTCGGAATAAAAGGAGACAAGTGTCCTTAAAGACCAACAGGCTTTGGGAAGCAGGCCTCCCAGGCACGGGGGCCACCGTCCCGCCCCGGCTTGTCAGGCTCCGGTGACCCTGGGGGCTGCCTGGCGGGCACTCTGCCCAGTCGGTGTCCCCATTCACCCTCAAAAACGCCCCAACTGGAACCGCAGTGGGTGGTGACACTGCACGACGCCATACATTTGCTGAAAATCATTAACTCGTATGCTTGCATGGAATACAAATTACGGCTCAATAAAGTTGTCTTTTAAAAAGACCCAACTTGAATAACAAGTCATTTGATCCAAATGCCAGGGCCTCGAGGCCTTAAAAGTGGTTGAACAATCTTCTACAAAGGGAGAGTTAATCCAAGGAGCTGTCTTTCAAAAAGACAGACACTTTTTTCCTCCTAACAGAGCTTCCAGCACATGACACAGCGGAAAGACCCTCGCCAGTCTCAGAGGCCCAATGCCATGGAGGTCAGCCCTTCCCAGGCCTCGGCACGTCCTCCCATCGACACTCCATGCAGCTCGGGCATCTGAAAGCGGCGTTCTCAGTTACCCCCGTCTGCGGGGCGGTCTAAGCCAGGGTGCTACTCTAACGCCATGGTGGTCTCCTTCAGCTTCAAAAGGATACATATAATGTTAAAAGCTTCGGTGTGTTGCCGGCTTTAAAAATTAAAGCCAGAAAATTTTCCAACTTCAACTTCAATTCTGGAGTCCAAGAATCCTGAAGGAAAAAAAAATAAGGCAAATAAAATAAAAGCTCGATCACTCCATGTCAACAGCACCATCAAGTTGTGCCTTTCGGGTTACATAAGACACTGTGGCAGTGGTGCGATGCTGAAAAACGTACGTTTTAGGGCAACTGACCAATTCATTTATAGAAGAGCCAAGTACCCACAGCAGGGGGGAAAAAAACCAACCCAACAGAGTTAACGGAGTTCTTTCATAAACAGGGAAAAATAATCCTGGACATGATTTGGACACTTGGTGTGATTTAAACACAAGCACAAGCAGTCTTATTAGGCTGGATACCGAAAGGAACCCAGCCCAGGCCAGGCCTACCCGGCGCGGGCAGGCACACCTGCTTCCCCGGGCCTCAGCTAGGCGGGAAAGGACAGCACCTCGAGGACTCCGCCAGGTCAAGAACTATGGTGCGCATTTAGTTTGAGTTGTCCCTTAAATATATATAATTTATCTCAAATAAGGTTGAATGAGAAGGAAAAGTAGCAACTTAAGGAGTGAAAGAAGGAAGGGTGACGAGCAACAGTCTTCCTTAGGGCAATTTCCCTCACAGTCTTCAGACAAAGCTATCCACCACCCAGACTGAGAAGTTCCACCAAAATGAAGCTCTTTCGTCCGGAAAAACTCCTATCTGCTCCCCTCTGTGACCCCGCCCCAAGGCCCACCCTTCCCCGCCCTCCCCTCCCCAGCTCCACAGCCTCGCCCAGGCCTCCCACCCCACCCAGTCCATCCTGGGTCTTCCCAGGCTTTTGAAAACACACTGCCAGATAAGCAAAGTCTCATATTTTAAAAAGATTTTGCAATTCCCTGACACAGCGTGATAATTTTATTTCTAATGTGTGTGTGTTATGGGTTGAACCGTACCCCCTAAAAAGAGATGTTGAGATCCCCATCTCGGAATGCGGGGTCCCTGGGGATGGGGTCCTGGCAGGTGTCATCAGTTGAGGTTGTACTAGAGCAGAGTAGGCTCTTAATGCAATATGAATGGTGTCTTTGTAAGAAGAAGGCAATTTTAGACACACACACAGAGAAAAGTGGCCGAGTAAAGACAGATCAGAGGCTGGAATTATGCTACCACAAGCCAAGCGACACCCAAAGCTTCCAGAAGCTGGAAGAGGCAAGGAAGGATCCTCCACTGGAGGCTTCGCGGGAGCACGGCCTTGAGGCCAGATGCCTGGATGTCAGAGTCCTGGCCTCCTAAGCCGAGAGACAGTAAAGCTCTGCTGTTTTAAGGTCCCTCGTCTGTGCTGCTCTGTGACGGCAGCTGCGGTAAGCCAACGCACGGTTAGGCTCCCTGGGCTCAACGGTGCGGAAAAGAGTCTCAAGAGAGGGTGGTGACGTTGGCCAGCACAAATCAAGACAGATTAAAAAACAAAACAACAAGTATTTGGGTGTCCCTGGACACACCGAGGTGAAATTACACAATCTCAAAGGCAAGAGAGAAACGACAGCAATTAGACTGACGGCCAACTTCAGGACAGCAACAGTGGGCGCAGGGAGATGAAACAATGATACCGTCAACGGACTAGAAGAAAGTGGCCGTGGGCCCCCTGTTCTGAGCTCTGTCTGAGAACGCAGTGAAGGCTTTCAGGCGAACAAGGACTGAAAGAAGGGATCCACAGCCAAAGGAGGTTTTAAAGGGAGGCACTTCAGGTGGAGCAGAAAGTGACCCCAGGTGGAGGCTCTCAGCACGAAAGGGAGCAGACTCACACTTGGCATTATGTAAGTGTGAGGCGATGCTACACACACACTGATGGTATAAAACAGCAGAACATTCTAGCTTGTGGGATTAAAGTAAGCAACTAAAATAACTGACGATAACAGCACATAAACTGGAAAGGGGCTGAAAGAGGTTAATGCATTCTAAGAGCCTTGTAATGGTCAGGAAGAGAACGAAGACGTGACCTTTAGATTTTACGATGCACACACACTGAAGTATCTATATTACCACGAAAAGACCACACGTGGAGGCAGCAAAAGGGGAAAATGGAATAAACTGACTCCGTGAATTCTGACGGCCTCTCCAGTCCCGAAGGCAGCTGCAGCCCCGGCTGCATCCCACCGCCTTCCCGGGCTGCGGGCGCCACCTGGGCCCCAACAGGAGCGAGGCTGCGGCCACGCTGCTATGTCGTGATTTCCATGAACACAGGACTTTCACTGTGAGAACATCTAGTGTCCTTTTCAAGTTTCATCACCTTCCTTACACTTTTATCTCAACCTTTTTGGAGAGAGAAGAAGGAGATAAATTTGAGCTGACCAAAAAAAAAAAAAAAGGCACAGCATTCAACTTAGGCTGCTTCACGACAAGCCTTTGATGAATCTGTCAACCATCTGTTTAGTAGCTACCATTGAAGAGGGATGGAAGCTGTTTTACTGAATGGTAACGGAAGAGGAAACCGAAATGCACCGGCTACAGAAGAACCGCTTCTGCTGTCCCACGGCGGAGGAGTAAGCCCCGTATGGATTCTTGGAAACAGTGTGACATCTTTAAAAAGCAATCTATTACATTAAAATAGTTCAAGCTCAAAATACATGTCAATAAAATTCCCAGCGGGACATATTAATTTTAAGTAAGTCAAAAAATTACTATAATAGGTAAATCTTGCTAGTAAGTATTATGCTGAAATGTTAACTAATAATGTATGACAAAAGAGATATAGGCAAATGGTCTGGGGAAATAATAATACAAATCAGGTAGCCAAATATATGCCAACTAAGTGAAAACTTTAATACAAATTATTAATAAAATATATATGGCCAGCAATTGTGCAACATACTCTAGTCCTTTTTCAGGCTAGTAATTACCAATATATTGAATAAGTTATCCTTGCAATACTGAAGATGTTCACACGAAATGATTTACGATGCTGTATATTAAACATAGTTACGTCAGTCTGGATTCACATGTCTCGGTGAACCAAAACCGATCGCGTTTCATGGCACAAGAAAAGGATGTTAAAGCAAGTGCTCTGAATAGCCTTAAATTGTAACAGAAGCACATTTTTAGTTTTGGCAGCTTCATTCGGAAACGACCAGTGCACACAGGGTGCAACCACAGTGCTCCTGGGAATCTGCCGCGAGGTTCCGAGGCTGTCACTGACCTGGAAGAGCTCCTTGAATGACGGGTGCACCGCTGGGTTGGGAACAAAAGGCAGGGCATAGAAAGGGAGGAACTCTGTGGTCTGGCTCAGCGCGGCCCCTTTGGTCTCCAGGTAGGTTTTGAAATAAGAAATCCTTTCATCCAGCTCCTCTTTGTCCTACAAGGAAGGGAAGGCACGTGTTTGAGGTCCCCTGCTTGACACCCAGTTCACCTGTCCACCCCAGCCTTTCTCTCCAGACACGTCACGGGCAGCCACCCCACCTGGTCTGGCAAGTGTGCGGTCTCGTCATTCTGACATCACCCCTTCATAAAACTGTCTGGAATATCAGAGAACAGGTATATGTTCAATGTGCCGCCTTTCACTTTATTACCATTTTCTCACATCCTTAAGATTTGCCATGCATGTCATTGTTAATGGCAAGATAAAACCTCATATTGTGGGTCTACCACAATTTAGTTAACCAATTCCCCATTATTTGATAAGGGCATCGTTTCCATATTTCAGAGGTCATAAATATTTGTGTTCATTCCCATGACTCCCTTAGGAGGGGTTTCAAAAGTGAATAGCTTTTTGAAATAGTTTCCATATCACATTTTTTTTCTTCCTTAAGGCAACTCAGGCCCTGGCTGCTGTGGCTCAGTGCACTGAGCACCAGCCTGCAAACTGAAGGGTGGCTGGTTTGATTCCCAGTCAGGGCACAGGCCTGGGTTGCGGGCCAGGTCCCCAGTTGGGAGCCCGCAGGAGGCAGATCGATGTTTCTCTTGCACTTTCTCCCCAACTCCCCCTCTCTCTAAAAATAAATGAATAAAAAAATTTTTTTTAAAGGCAACTGAGAACTGATCTTGCCTACTTCACTAATTCCACACAAAATCCAAGGCAAGGCAAGTCCTTCCCAGGGTTTCCATTTCCTCCTGGGCTCAATGAGAAGGACGGAGAGTGGAGCTCCTCTACCTTGAATCTGGAGCCTTCCTTCCCGGGCCATCCTGGCCTCGGCGGTGACACCCTCACAGCCTTGTGGGCAGGGGAAGCCTGTTCTTCTAATCAATGCACATCACTGCACCTACATTGTGAAGCCCTCTTCTGGCCACCAGATGCAAAATATATCTAATGCTTATTGATTTTTTTTATCTTATACAGAAATAAGTACAAAGACAATGAAAATCTCCCATGATCGTGCCCACACAGGCACTACCCTGAGGGGTAGCTGCCCACGCACAGCTACTGCCACGCACTGGAAAGCTGCTCCCTCTGTCACTGAGCCCTCCTGTGGCCACCCGACAGTTTAGTAAGTTAACACAGGTCCTCGGAGTGGCACGTAATGCCAGAGAAGCCACTAACCAAAGGCACATCGTCAAACGCCAGCTTGGCCCTCTCCCCTTTAGTCACCTGCTCTGCACTCAAGCCTCTCCTCTGTGCATGTCCCCAACCCCCGCTGCGAAAAGACTGCAAAAGCTCAATCCAACTTATCGTTCAAACGGACTTGCACAAATAGGCATACATTTTCCTACTCTTGATGCCTAAATTTCTCTTCTAAAATATGGTCTACACTCTTAGACATACATGTATGTATATGTATGCTGAGTCTTTAAAAATTCTAGGTATTCAGGAAAACAATGTAGTTTTCATTACAGGAATCGTTAACTCTCCATGGGAGTTGGGAAATAAACTGTTGGGAAGGAGGTGGAAAATCATTCATCAGAACTCCAGACCCCTAGCCCTCAGCAACGGGGGGAAATGGCCATGAAACTAAGTCAGTGCTCACTGGAAAAGAACAGCTCTCATTCTCCCGTAACGCACTATTGGGACCAACCCGCACCACACAAGGAACCTACAGGTCTCCCCACACAGTGTTTCAGCAGGTAGATGGCAAAATGGATGTGCAGATAGAATTCCAACTTCCGGGCGAGGGAGTCGCCATCTCGGAGGGCGCTGGGGACGTGCTCCTCCCACAAGCCGAAGAACGCCTTCTGGTCTCCGCTGTCGAACGCGGCAAGGAGGTCCTTCTGCGGAGAAGACGGCAGACAGAGCCCAGTCACAGCGCGCCCATCCTCCCAGCCCTCCCGATGCCTCGGAGGCCCCACGGCTCTCAGGTTTCTGCGTGGGGAAGACAAGTCCCCTTTTCGAAGGCGAGGGAGGAGACCCTGGGGACCCAGAGGGCTTCAAGCCCCGCAGGCTGAGGCTCCTGCAGGCCGCCCTGGCTCTCCGCCCTTTGCAATGTCAAATCTGGGCTTTATAGGGGACCAGCGAGACACCCAGGGCCTCTGAAATGGAAGGACCTGGGCGTCGGCCGAAGACTTGCAGACACAGAACTCACAGGTGTATAAAGAGAGCGCGGCCGCCATTTAGACGTGCTGACCTGCATACGGTGTTTACGTGCAACAGGTAAACACAGGCCGGGCCGAGGGCCCACCAGGCCTCAGCGGGAAAACCTCCTGTGACAGTAGCTTGCTGACAGCATGGTGCCAGGTGCCCAAGAGGCAGGAGCTCACACTGACCCCGTCAAACCCAGGCCTGGGAGGTGGCACTGCTATTGGTCCCACTGCTAGAAGCATGACCAGCTGAGATGGCACGGTGGGAAGCAGTCACAAGAGAGGCTGGGCCCTCCATGCAGAAACAGGCTGGAGACAGAGGAGGGAGCCCAGGCCTGGCGACACCCCAACCTCGGGCTCAAGTCTGGTTGCACAGGGTGGAGGCAGCTTCCCAACCCACCAGGCGATGGCTGAGACTGGGAATTTCGGGGAAAGGAGGCGGCAACTATCATGTCAGCTGCCTCGCAAATAAAATGATAGCTGGCCCGTCACAAACACCCATTGCACAGTTTTTCAGATGTAGGTACAAGGTAGAAGTCAAAGAACTCCCTGACGGTCCCAATCAGTGTAGCAGCAGCTCGGTGTCCAGGGGCCTGGGTCCCGGAGGGGCACTGGGCAGAGGGCACAGTCCCACCTGGAGCTCCACGGGCCACTCCAATGGGGTCCCCACTCAATGGTGTCCCATGCCAGGCCACTAGCGAGCCAGGGACGAGGAGCAGACAGGCAAAAGTTAGTAGCCTCACAGCTACTCGTTGGGCCTCTCAAAACAAGTCTGAAATTTTTCTTGGAAGTGGATATATTGACACAAATTAAATTTATTAAAATAATAGCATCAGGCAAAGCTGAAATATGCTGCCTCAGGAAATGGTATGTTCTCCAGTCACTGGATGTACTCAAGGTGAGCGTACCTAGAATGTTACAAGTGGGAAGGAGACATCAAATAGTGGCTGAAGCGAGGACTTTTAAGGTCCTCCTAACCCTGAGAGCTGAGGGCCGTATAACGTCTGCCCTCTGCAGCCCACTCGTAGTCACAGAGCCGCTCAGGCCTTCCTCCGACAGGGTGCTGCCCCGTCAGCGTGACCTGCTCCCGCTCCCGCCTCCCCAAGCCAGAGCACAAGCGCCATGAGGGCAGAGATTTGATTCCAATTTGTTTACCGCTGTGTCCCCGGTACCTGGAATCGACACCCTGAAACGCCTCAGGTTGGGAATCACATTTGTCTCAGTGCCTAAGCTCTGCAAGGTTTCCTCTTTGTCTTCTTCCCAAGAAATGTAAGTGAAAGACCTTATGTCACCACCCATTTCCTAGGCAGGGTACAGAGATGTGAGGATGACACTATGAATCCATCCACGAACACCTGAGAAGTCTAAAAGTCACTGTGACCAGGTCCCCAGAAAAGATTCCAACATTCTCAAATGGCAGCATTTTTTACAAGTTGGGAGCATCCTGATTATCAACAGGGATTAAAAAAAAAAAGGAAACCCTCACCTGGATTACCAGTGATCTGGAGTCCCTCAAAGAGCCACCTGCTGTTTTACATAACAATTTCCCCTTTATTTTGCATTCTCTTGAAAATGTTTTCGAGGTCTCTTCAAATTCAGCAAAATCTAAATACTATAAAAGAAAACAGAAATGTATCTACAGCTCTCTGTTTTAACATCCACAAAGCAACTGCCTTTGATATCACTGTGCTAGTTCAGTGTCAGAACCAATTTCTAATGGGGTTAATGGACTGTCACCTTCAGTAGAAGTAATTTGGGATCCGGCTTAGAATTTACTTATCCGTATATGCACTAAAAGCCTAGAAAGACAGTGACGTGGAAAACGTTTCTCTACAGAAAGCCAGTTTGCTTTCAGAAGGAAAATGTGAGCTCCGTGGTTCTGCAAAAGGTAAGGGGTGGGCAGACAGGCAGCCCCAGGGCTTCGGCTGCCGTAGGTCTCTGGGAATTTGTTACTTGAAACAACGGATTGGAAGTAACACCTGCCCCTCAGAGAAGAGGTCATTAAAAGGCGGGCCACCTCCTCGGCGGTCTTCGTGGACAGCTCCACTGATCACGGCCTCCTCAGGGTCCCTCTCCCCTGCGCTCTGTGCTGTGTGGTCCGCCCTGCTTCCAGTTTGTCAGCCCCACCTTTCTGTTTCCACCTCCCCTAACTGTGGCTAACTGACCAGGCCTTGTCACAACCCTCGGCGGGGACAGCTTTTAGAATTAATTCACGATCGCACCAGAGAATCCGGAAGCTGCATCTCCAGGTGGATGCCGCATCTCTTGGTGCCTAACGGACACCCGAATCACACAGAGAGACAGCAGCAACCATTTCTTTGGCACCAGCTAGGTGCCAACCCCACATAAAAGCAGCAGAGAACACTGAAAAGTGCCAGGTGTGAGTCCTATCCTTCAAGAGCTTTCAGCGCGGGATGCCTACATGTCCATTCGCAGGGACGGGCTCAGTAATTTGGCTGCTGCCACCCAGTGAAATCCTACAGCAGGGGACAGCATGAGGATCACAGGGAGACGCTCAGGCTAGTTGCCATTGGCAGGTAAGAGACAAGCTACAGAACAATGTGTATGGTGCCACCCATTTTGTAAAACAAACTATAGACACCTGCGTATAATTTTGGACACTCTTAGAAAAAGGTCTGAAAAGGTGAACCGCGGACCATCAGCCAGGGTCACTGCAGGGGCGGAGCAGGGGAACTCACGGTTTCTGCTTCCGTGCTATTTGGATCTTTTACCATAACCATGTGTTGCTTTTATAATTTTTTTACAAAGAATTCTAAAAAGCAGCTTTAAGATTTCCATTCAGTTATGAAAACAAAATATAAACACATGGAGAATTCTGTAACGGGTCACAGATAACTGCAGTGCAATAAGGTGCGGCAGAACGGGCTGCGTTGTAAACGCAAGCTTTTCAAGTTTTCAGTGTCTTTTTCTGTGACGAAGGTAACATACCTACCTCCTTCACTAGTCCAAGTAATTCGGATTCATGAGCCAGGATATCCCCCATACTGAAAGGCTGCTGTTAATTCTCAGAGCAAAAGTCTCTACAAGGCAAAACAAAAGCTTTCATTATAACCATCTGTGAAATCTTGAAAAGGGGGCTGTGCTGGGCAGGATAATCGCTCCCAAAGATGTCCACACCCTTATCCCAGGAAGCTGTCCCTGGGTCATATTCCAAGGCAAGGGGGAACTAAGCCTGCATATGGCATTAAGGTTGCCCATCCTGACCTTAACATAGGGACAGTAGCCTGGGTTATCGGTGGGGTCCAAGGTAAGCCTGGGGGTCCTTACGAGGAAAGGGGGAAGCTGGATGGTCAGAGACAGAGTGATGCACAGCGAGAAAGACTCAACCAGCCATTGCTGGCTTTGAAGGTGGAAGAATGGCCAGGGGCCAAAGAATGCAGGAAGCTTCTAGAAGCTGAAAAAGGCAAACAAGGGATTCTCCTCTGGAGTGCCCGGAAAGGAACAAGCCTTACGAACACCCTGATTTGTGTCCAGCGAGACCCTCCTCAGACTTCTGACCTCCAGAACTATAAAACGATAAACCTGTGTTGTTTCCAGCCATTACATTTATGGTAATTTATTAGAGCAGCGCTAGGGAATGGGGTAGTAATTCCTCCATGTAATTAGTAACAGGGAATCTTTCGACATGCAAGACGAACGTGGACAGGGACCGGGGGTGTAAACGAGGGAGTCGGAGACCGCCAGTGCGACTGGGGACGGCTATTTTTCCCTCGCAGGGTCTTCTAATGTGCTGTGATGTGGTGTGTGCAATTCGAATAGTCGAGACCACAGAGTGTGTTCGGAACAGAACAGAGTTTAATGAAAAGGTCAGTTCATCCGCTTTAAGAAAGGCTAGGCATTCCAATCGATCTGCTGTAAATAAGCAGTCACTGATCCCTTGCTCTGCCCCTAAGTACAAATATTAAACGCTGACAAAAAGTCTGCCTGATTTTCAGCGTTCTCCAGCCACCTTCCACGTCTGAGTTGGGTGAATCAGAGTGAAGTTTTCCAGAAGACAGGAAAAAGAGAAAACAAGTGTAACAGCCATGGAGCCCTGGAGCTAAGCTTCGTTAAGAAGGGAGGAGGGGAGGGGCATAAGGGGGCTGTAAGCCAGTGAAAAAGCAATGGGGTCAAAGAGCTGCTCAAGAGAGCCCATTAAAGTGACTGTGAAAGACAGAAGGTGGGGGTCAGAGAGGGGGATGGGTGGTTCAAATCAAAATCTTGGAGGGGGTGCGGCAATAAAAAGTTCATGACCACACAGTGGGCGCATGGGGACGATGGAGGGCAAGATGCCTAAAAGTAAGGAGGATGGGGAAGTTTGTGTGGCCAGGATGCCAAAATCAAAAATGAAGTCGAGGAGGTGGAGAGGCAGGCAGTGTGCCAGGAGCCACAGTGCCCAGGGAAAACAGCTGTGCCCGACAGGTGGCTTCCCCAAGGAGGGGTGGCAAGTGGGAAGGTCCATGGCATGTACGTCAAAGGGGGGGCGGCAATCTGGAAGCAGCAAGGAGGAGCAGGGAGGACATGGACCCCACCTGCTACCTCCAGGCCTGCCAGATCCACTAGGTGCAAGAAGAAAGACAGCTACTGTTTGAGGACCACCCAACCCTCCCGCCTTTCTTTGGACCACCACCCCCATCCCTCTCCCGGCTTCCTTCTACCGCTGCCCCGCCAAAGTGAACCCCAAGTCATTCCCCCAAAACAACATCCTCTGATTGGTGAGCTCCTCCAACTCGTGGGCAAACTGGACTCATCATAATAACTACATCCAGATCTGACCTCCTTCAGGAAGCCTTCCACGAACCACGCCCCCTGTACCTCCCTCTCCTTTGGGGCACCTCTGTGCCCCACATCTACTTCTACTCATATACTTATTGCCCTGTTTACCAAGGTAAGGAGCTGTATTTAAATTTTATATCTCCTGAACCAAGCAGAGTTGGCATGACAGGCACCCAAGACGTTTAATGACTAACTGAAGCCCAGCAGAGGAAATAGCATTTTTGAAGGTCCTGGAGCAAGAAAACTGTTGCTTTTGAGAACTCAAGCTCCTTCTTCTCTCAGGGCCTTTGCACACATTGTTCTCACTGCCTGTTGACAATTTCCCCACCTCCTTCTTCACCTGGCAAGCCCCTGTACTTATTAAACATCATTTCCTCAGAGAAGCTCTGTTTTTACTTTTGTTTGTTTTTAAAGATTTTATTTATTTAGTTATTTTTGGAGAGGGGGAGGTGAAAGAGAGAAGCATCAATGTGTGGTTGCCTCTCAAGCGCCCCCTACTGGGGACTTGGCCTGCAACCCAGGCATGTGCCCTGACTGGGAATTCAACCGGCAACCCTTTCCTTCCCAGGCCGGCACTCAAGCCACTGAGCCACACCAGCCAGGGCAGAAGCTCTTTGTGACCATCATTTGAATACGATTCTGCTGTGATCTGTCAGTGCAGATGAGCCGCTGTTGGGTATTCCATTACTTTTGACATTCTTAGAAAATTTCTCTAAACTTTTAAATTACAATAGGTTCAGTTATTGAGGGTATAATGTATGCCAGACAATGTGCAAAATGCTTCACATTCAGTTTACACAATAAACCTGAGAGGTGAACATGATTTATATTCTCCTTTGACAGATGACAACTGAGGCTCAAGGAGGAGGAAAAGCTCCCAATAACTCAGCTAGTAAGTGAAAAAGTGGGAATTTCAATCCAGACCAATCTTAGCCGCTACACAGTATAATTTGGTTTCGACCACCTGAATCAGAATCACCTGTGATGCTTGTGCAAATGGAAATTCCTAGCACTACCCTAATCTTACTGAACATTATGGCAGGCACGATGCCCCAAAATCGTTTTAAACAAGCTCTCCGGATGATTTTTATACACATTCAAGTTTGAGAACCACTGCTCTACTTTATGCAGAAACTAGAGAAAACTTCTTGACTTTTGAGGGTTGTAGTGACAACTTCTGCATTTCTACACTATAGGGTTTGTGTCTAACGGTAAGGCTATGGGATGTGTCTGGAAAAAGAATTTGCATAGCAAGCATCTTGTTTTTGCTTAGACTGGATAAAATCTGGATCTAACCGGGACGCCTGGGAAGGGAGGTCAGCTGATGGAGATAACGGAGAGGGTGGACCGAGAAGTCGCAGGCCACCCGCTCGCGCCACCACTACCCAGCTGGAGGACTTGGGGACCCCTCCAAGTGTGTGGCCCACTGCAGCAAAGATCAGGGACTACTGGCGGGAAGCGCCTGGGCCTCTCCTCGGTACGTCCGGGCGGCCGCCTCGGGCCCACGCCGCAGTAACAGCCCTGGATCGCAGGCGAGAAGCGGAGGCGTCCTGCCGCGGCTGCCAGGCTGGCGCGTCGGGGTTTTCCTCCGGACGAGGGCTCAGCAGAGCCGGGGCCCTCGGGTCCCACCGCTGCTCCTCCCGCCCGGGGACGGCGAGCTCAGGGGTGGCCCGGCCGCACAGGGGGACGTGCTTACCTGCCGCTCCACCACGGGGACTCTCGCTTGTCCGGCCGGGCAGCCACTTCTCCAGCCGTCGCCCCGGCAACCGCTGCCGCCAGCTTGGCGTCACGTGGGAAGGCGCAGCCAATCATGGAACGCGGTCGGCGCGGAGCATACTGGGAGGAAAAGCGGGAGCTTTGGGAACTCGGGAGGCGACTTTTTTGGGGGGCGGAAGTAAAGCGAAGTTGTCCGCTGGAGGTCGCACGCTGCGCGTCCGCCTCTCCGGTTCTACCCTCCGCCACTTTGCCTGAGTTCATTTCCCCTGACGTTGCTCCTGGTCCTGTTCCCAGCCCTGGAGATGAGCCCGAGCAGGCTCAACCCCTAACCTCAAGAAGGAGCTTGTATCACAGGGAGAAAGATGGGATTCGTTATTCCCATTTTACGGGAGTGATCCAAGACCACCTTAGAACCAAAAATGTTGTCCAAGATCTGCCTTAAAGCTCCGGGCATCGGGGTTCCATCCCCATGCAGGAATTTCCACGGATTTTAGGGGAACGCTTCTTTTTTTTTTTTTTTTACCACGTGGTATTTGGATTTTTAGAAATAAAACTGGAACACAAATCCTACCTCTCCTTGCACGTGGTGTTTTTGAGCTGATGTCGCCCATCTCTGGGCTGGAGGCTGGGGAGGTGGCTAGAGATGGAGAAAATTCTTCCCTTCCAGACGCTGAGGCTCTGCAGGGCGAGCCTCCGTCTTTCCACGTCCATGTTTGTGTCTCCATGTATGAGACAAGGTGGAGGCAGGGAAGAGGGCCTGGAGACGGCAGGTGTGCCGGCCTCTGAAGAAGCCCTAAGATGGTCTGTGGCCATCATCTCCCAAGCCACCAGCGCCACCAGGCTCCTTCCAGATTGCACAGAAGAGCTGTATTTAGCAGGAGGGGACATCCTGCCCAGGTAATATGTATTGAAAATAATCTTCCTGTTCATGATAATAAAAGTTAACATTTGTTGTCAACTCACTGTGTGCCTGGTGTTGACAGACAAAATAGAGGATACCCAATTAAATTTTAATTTCAGATAAATTTTGGTATGAGTATATCCCAAAGAGTGCCCTTTTTTTTTTTTTAGTGTACAGAACATTATATTGTCCTGTATAATACTTGCCAAATATGGCAGCTGTGGGTGCCAAGCATTGTGATAAGGAATTACACAGATCATTCTAATTCTAATACCACACCTATAACATGGACAATGTTTTCACAGTTTTATAGATTAGCAGTGCTGTAATTTATCTGAGCCTCGTGCTCATAGAAAAAAGTGATGGTAAAAAAAAATTCCTCCACCCCTTTTTGTTCTGGGAAGTGGTTTACTGAAAAGAACTACCTTTCCTTACGTGACCTGGGTAAGGCTCACTGCCCACTCAGTATACTTAACCAATTTAACCTGGTGTGAGTACAAAGAATACCGCTGTCACAAAGGCAAAACTGTTCAGGTCTGCCCTGGCCGGTGTGGCTCATTTGGATGGAGCATTGTCCCATACACCAAAAGGTTGGGAGTTCAATTCCTAGTCAGCACACATAACTAGCTCACAGGTTTGATCCCTACTGGGGGTGAGTATGGGAGGTAGCCAATCGATGTTTCTCTCTCTCCCTCCCCTCTCTTTAAAATCAATAAACATATATATTTTTTAAACTGCTTAAGTCTGAAGCTTCACCTGGGTGCTACCCAAATTGGCTCTGCTCTGTACCTTCCATGAGCTCAGAACAGTCCACTGAACCTGCTACCTAACCTTTCTAATTCTTAAGACCTGCCAAGCATCCCGTTGGCCCTAAATGGTATGTTCTTGTTTGACTGCTCTAGGTTTCCCAAACTAACAGTGGGCTCAAGATGCCTTTCTAAAATGTTTAATTATGAAAATTTCAAACATAGGCACAAGTAGACAGAATTATTTAATGAATCTGCGGAAATCCAGCCCTCAAATTCTAGGGTTATCAAGACAGTACAGCGGGAAAAGACTCGCTGCCAAATTTAATTCTTGGAACATGCAGAACACTCCGGGGGGCTGCCGGCCTTGCACTGGACATCAAAGCAACTGACAGCTCGGCGCTCCTCGAGGCACAAATCTGAGTCTTCGGCAGCTGACAGCCCTCCGCTGGCCTTGGCCCTGGTGCTCCTTGGGGGTGGGAGGCCATGCATCTCTGTGACGTGTCACACAGCTCTTGAATGAAGTAACCTTTGCAGCTGTAGCAGGCGACTAACAGCCGGGCTGCTGTCTCTCCTGAAGGCCAAAGAGCTGAGATGAAAGCAGAGGAAGAGGGTACAAATCCCCAAAGAGAGGGAGCTGGAAACAGCACCGCCTGAGTTGGACGAGAGAGTGAAGCCGCCTAAATTAAGCCTATAAGGCTGACCTGCTCCGACCGACCTGGCAGCCAGGCGGCCTGAGCTGGTCTCAGAGCTCCTGCGCGGAGACCAGACCAAAAACATGTCTCTGAGCAAACGCAGGGTCTGGATTTAATCAGCGGGTTGGACGAGGAACACATTGGAACAGGAGGCACAAATCAAAAGATGAACTACTGCAAGATACTGCTTAGGGAAAAAAAAAATTTCCTTCCAGGAAAGTTTTGTTTTGGTCACTGCCCAAAACTCATGATGCGTAGGGGGTGCAGGTCCATCTGTCTTCCTGGCCCGGAGTCTACAACAGAGGTGGAGGAGTGAGCTGCATGATTTCTTGGAAGAAGAACACACTCTGTGGGGACTACATCCCCCGAGGGGGCTGTCAGGGGGCAGGGCCCAGGGAGGCCTGAAAGTGGGGGAGGCCAGGATTCCATGGGGCTTTGAGCGCTGTCCCTGCCCTGTCCCAAGGATGTGGGGCACATCACGGCCCCCAGCAGTTCTGTGGTCTCGATGAGGTTGACAGAAAGATCCAGGCCTTGAAATGAACTTCCAGAAGAACAAATGTGGATCCAGGACATTTCAAAGCAAGTCCATTTCTGCCGGGACTCTCATCAGGGGTGTTCCCAGACACACTTTTTAGTGGGGGGTATCGCTAGTTGCTAAGCAAGTTGAAAAGTGTACATTGTGGGACACATGATGTGAGCATAGAGGATAGTATGTTGGCCTGAAGTGGAAGAGAGGGTGCTAAAGTGACTGAAGTGGCAGGTCAACCCACTTGGGGACCAGCAAATATGGCACACACAGAACATCCAGACCTGTTATGGAAGAGACCCCCAGAAACTCAGTTCTCACTGATGCAGTAAAAAATTACAGATCAGCGAGTCTATTAGCGTGCAAGCAGGGTTTATTGGTAATCCGTTCCATTCTCATGGAAGAGAACGGGCCTTGTCGAGGTGGGCGGTGGGGTGAAAGGAATAAGTTCAGGGCAAAGCCGGGTAAGGGCAGTGAAAGTAAGGGCGGCCAAAGGCCAGGGTGGCAAGTGCCAGGGTGGCCTGAGGCCAGGCAGGCATCCGGAGAGCCGAGAGAGAGTCCTTTGTTCTAAGGACTTACATAGTTGGGGGGTGGGTGTGAAGAAGTTACATACTGATTGACAGGTCAAGGTGGTGCCAGCTCTGACGGTGGTGAGGGTGATGTAGATACCCAGACTGAGGGTGTGGGGGCCTGTTATCCCAAACCCTTATCTTGCTCCAGAGGGTCCGCGGCAGGAGGCAGCTAATTACAGCTGGGGCACTAACCCAACGGTATATATGGGCTGTTTCTATAAGCCTTGGGGACTCCCTTGTGAAACAGGTAGTGACCAGAGGCAGGCAATTAACGAAAGTTGTTTTATCGGCTTCTTCCTTTGGGCACTGTGGACGCCCCGCGCCTCTTCCAGACCTTGGGATGAAAGCACTGTGTCAAAGACTTTCGTTCCCAGACAGTGGAAGTGGTATGTGGAATTTCAAGGTCTTCCCTCCTCCCGTCCTAACAGTGCTTCTGGTGGTGTTGGCATACCTGGCAATCTTACCAGCCAGGCTCTGGACTGCTGAGTCAGCAGGTGAGACGTTGCTCCTCCTCCTCGCTGCTTCAGTTTGCTGTCTATCCCCCTAAAAGACCAAGTTCACATTATCATGTATCAGCTTCAACGCTGGACCTGCTTATGGACTAGAGATGGTGTGTGAGACACAGTGATAGCTGGGCTACCAAATACACAGGTAATGAATCTTAACAATAAAAGGAATGATTCATGATGATAGAAGGTGCACATAGGAACATTAAATCTCCTTTTTTATCCTTCCCCCACCAACAATGAAGGCACAGGAGCTCAGTTAGGGCCTAGAGCTCCTTCGGCCCCTAAGATCAAGCCTTTCGCTGACACAGGAAACCAAAAGTGAAACTGTAGGGAGGTGAGGAGAGAATTTGGAAGGGCTGCCGTAGCCTTTCCAAGTGTGGCCCCCGCCTCCATCGGTTGAGACATGCACATTCCCAGGCCCCAGCCAGACCTGCTCAGTCCTAAAGTCTGAGGGCCCAGCCACCTGGGTGGTTGGGGTGGGCGTTCCAAGTGTGGGCCCCGCTGGACTGAGGGTCTCAGGGAGAACGCCGGGAACCCCTCGGGCCCCAGGGCCAGCTGTGCCAGACAGATCGGGCTGTGGGCGCCGCGGGGCCGAGCCTCCTCCGGGGCTGGCGCCCCGCGGGAGATAAATCTTTCAGCTCGAGCAGCCGGCCGCGCCGCGGAGGAGGTCGCCCAGACGCGCCAGCCCGGCTGGCTCGGGGGCCAGGTGGGGCCGCGGCTGCTACGCCCTAAAAAGGAGCGAGTCCGGGACCCGCGGAATTTCCACCCGGGGACCTGAATGTTGGGCGCGGGGGTCACTGCGGTGACCTCTGCCCTAGGAGGGATGGGATCCGCCGGGGATCTTGGGTAGGGTCGTAAGGCAGCAGTCACCCCAGCCCGGCCTGGGCCCCGCCCGGTGGGAACTCGGCCTCGGCCTGGCCCCGGGCGCACCCCCGCCTGCCCCCGGCGGTCACTTCCAGGAACGCGGACGCTGGCGCTGCCAGCCCAGTGGTGGTCAGAGTGTGGACAGGACAGGTTCCCAGAAATCACACGCGCTCTGGAGACAGTCCCCACCCGGCGGCCTTGGCATCACTGTTTTCCTCCCATCGCTGGCCCCCAGGCCCGACCCTGGGAAGAAACAGGGCAGCAAAGGCGTTGCAGTTGCCGCGGGCACAGACGCACAGACTCGCAGGCCGCCCTCCGCCTTCCTCCCTGCAAGCTCCCCCGCTTTCGTGGGGCCCCTGCCCTTTCCTTCTGTCAGATTCGGGCCAGGACAGAAACCCGTCTCAAAACAGCTTAAACTCCGAAAGACTTTGTTGGCTTCCATCACGGGGAGGTCAAGGGGGGAGGCGGCCTTGTTCAGACAGAGCCAGAGCTGGGACCCCAGGGATGAAGCCCGGTTCTCCGCACCCCTGTCTCTCTTCCCTGGGCTCTGCCTCCGGCTGTATGTGGGGCTGAGCCTGTACCGTGGGAGCCCAGACAGTGGGTGGCCTGCAAAGCTAAGTCCCCTGGCAGGGTCCTCCCTGGAGCCTGGAAACCCCATGTCTGATTCCAGTGCTTCCTGAGGAGGCTGCTCTCTGTCCTGGGTTTTCTAAGACCTCTCTCTGCGTGTGTGGAGTAAAGGCTCCTAGCAAGGAGTCGTCTGGACTCCCCCAGGCTTCTGGGGGGCAGAGTCGGCTTCATCCCAGGGTGCCCCCGCCTCCAGTTCTGCCACCAGCTCCTGTGTCCCACTTTGAGTCAAGGGCGTGGCCTCCTTCTGCTGTGACTCCAAGCCTGGACTAGGTCCCAGGAGGGCTGGCAGAGATCTGGGGGGAGGTGCTGCAGCAGACAGAGATGTTGGAGCTGAGTTCAATGTAGTAGTGTCTTGTCCAGGCGCAGATGTTTGTGGCAGATAAATTTAAGTCCCCCGCCTCTGGGTGTTTGCAGCCCCTGTTTTGAGAAGGTCCTGGAAAAATGAGTCCAGGAAAGCAACAAGATAGGAGGAGCGCGGGTCCCTGACACAGGGCACCAGGCCCACCCTGCACTAACTTCCCGCAGATTTGACGAACAGAGGGAAACAAACATCTGTCTTATTTAAGTTGCTATCGCTTTGGTTGTTCAGAGCTCTGTGGTCCAATCTAATTCATACTAATGGAGCTCCTCCAAGCCTCTCATACCATCTTCACATTTCTCTGGCGGGGTGGGGGGCGGTCCTTGGGTGCGAGCCCTTGAAGGGGGAGCCCACTTCTCTTTATGGATGGGCACAGGGTGAAAACCCGAGAGTGCCTAGTTGCTGGAACCGGAGGAGGAAGAGCTGCTGGCACCCACCTGCACGAGCCACGCGGACCTGCAGAGCAGCACTTCCTGTGCTGGGCTCTCCGGTTTGAGAGGATGGGGCAAAGGAGTCAAGCATCCAGCGATGGGTCCAAGAGGTGGAGTCTGGAGAGGGGTCCTGGGAGCATCAGGAGCCTGACCGCAGCCCTCGGGGAGGGTGGGGCTGCTGATTCACCCACGGCAGCTTACAGGAGCTGCCCCTGGAATGGGGCGTGTGACGGCGGCCCTGCCCCCACAGTGTCTGGGTCTTGGTCTGGACACCAAGGCCTTTGTGTCTAAGCCGTCTGAGTCTTTGGAAGGCTAGGGCTCAGGCCAGGCCAGCTGTGGCCACGCAGCCATCCCACCAGGCTTTTTGCCATCTCCAGCAGAAGTGCCAAACCCAGTACACAGATCTGGGGAAAAGGCCAAGACAAAGGACCCTCCCTGCCCTTCATCCTGGTCCCAAGAGCCCGCAGGGCCCTGACCTGTCTTGACTCACATTTTCTAGAACCCTCCATACTACGGAAAATATGTGTACACTTGTCTAGAGGAAAGTAACAGGGGTTGCAGGTGGGTGATGTTCCTTTCTTGCCCTTGAAAGTCTGGCTTTCTCATCAGGGGCCCCTCCGGGGCCAGGACACAGTGAAGCCCAAGTCCTGGGAGGGACCTTCTGCTGGGAGGCTGTGAGAACTCCGGCGCGCCAGCTCGGGGAGCCCATTCATTTTCTCTGCCGGCTGAGCCCTCGCGTGGCCTTATAGGGCGGGGGCAACCGATAGACCTGCCGGGACGAACAGGCAGGAAGGCCTCAGAGGGGCTCTCCACTGAGGCTGCCCCCCACCCCGAGCGCTGAGTCTCCACCATCCCTTTAATAGCATGTTTTGTGATACCCTCTTTTCTATCCTAAAATGAAATTCCCAGGGAATATAGCCTTCTTACCCTCGTGATTTAAAAATAATCCTTACAATGCCCTAACTATAATAGAAATGAAAGGAAAGCAATTTCTTAAAAAATAATATGTATATTTCCATATAAGCGCTTGGCCGGCAACCCAGAAGACGTAAAAAGTCTGTCTGGTGCACGTGGCCTTAGGCCGCCGCTGAGACGGGTACAGGTGTGTGACCGTGGCGACTGAGCAATTCAAAATGATAAACAGCTCTTGGTAAAGTTTGGAACTAAACCAAGACTGGCCTTAGCCCAGCCCCGCCCCACAGGATGTCCAGTGTGGCAGGCTCCCACCAGCAGTGCCAGTTGGGTTCCCCAGTCATTACGGAAACCCCATGTGCCCAGTGTGTGAGATGCCTCCCTCCCGGGGAGGTCGCCCCCACCCTGGGAACCACTGTTGCAGGCTGTGGGAGTGGCGGAGATAGGAACATGAATTGACCAAGTCCAGCCCCAGAAGCCAACCAGCCTGTGTGGGCAGAGGCACTGATGCAGAAAGGACAAGCAGGTATGGCCCACAGGCACCACGCGGTTCCTCTGGCTTGGCTCCCTCCCCTAGTGGACACGGTACCATCAGCCTCCTGCAAGAAGCCCGATACCCTTCCCTTCATTTAGACACCCTCAGTGACCAAGTTGTGTCAACTTGGCCTAAATGTTTCCTCGAATCCATGCTCTTCTCTTTATTGCTTCCTCCTCCTCCTCAGCTCAAGCCTCATTTCCCTGGTAGGGGGCTGCACGGATTTCCTCACCCAGAGCTCCCTGTCTCACGGCCCCCATTCAGTCGCCTCATCTTTCCCCTGGTGAGCCCCTATGGGAGTCTGCCAGGGCTGCAGGCCTTGTGGCCTTAGCAGATGTTTACTTTATCACAGTCCTGGAGGCTGCACGTCCAAGATGAAGAGGTAGGCAGGCGTGGCCTGCAGACAGCTGCCTTCCTGCTGTGTCCTTGCATGCTTGTCCCTCAGTCTGTGTGTTGCCTGTGTCCTGATCTCCTCTTCTTGTAAGGACACCAGTCATTTCAGATCAGGGCCCACCCATGTGGTTTCATTTTAACTTGACTACCTCTTGAAAGGCCCTTTCTCCACATCAGTCATTTCCTGAGAGACTGGAGGTTAGGGCTTCAACATAGGAATTTTCAGGGGCCAAAGTTCACCACATAACACCCCTTCTCAATGACTCCTCTTGAAGTACTCTTTTGGTACCAAATGCCAAATTCAACTCCAAGCGGCTTACGTTTTGCTTACACAAAGAAGAGAACTTATCGCTCATGGAACTTCACAGTTTGGGGGCAGAGGCGCAGCTGGATTTGGGGCCACATGGTGGTGCTTGGATCTGCCTCTTAGCTTGGGTTCTTCAGGGCTGGCGCCACATTCAGGCTTCCCGTGGGAAGAGGCTCAACTTGAGGCCATGTCAGAAGTGGAAGAGAGAGTGGTTCCCAATAGCTAGAACAGGTGTCCCAGAACTGGGTCTTGTGGCTCGGACTGGCTGACCGGGGCCATGTGCTGTCCCCTGAACCAATCACGGTGGTCTGCAGGTGGAGTGCGGTAACTCGCATCTGGGCTGAGTTAGAAGGTCACCAGTCCCCACAAGGAGAAATGAAAGTACAGACATCAATTACCGGAAGGAACGCAAAGGGTGGCGGGCCTGCAAATGTTACAGAGGGTCTCTAGAGAATGGGTGGGTAAATGAACGAATGAGCTTTTCTTAGATCTTCTAAGAGGTATGAGCTAAATCTAGTCACCTGTAGGTTTGATTTCCCGGTTTGGTTTGGTCCCATTGCCCTTCCCTTTGGATGCAATTCTTGTCCATGTTCCTGATTCAGATCAGCTCCACCACCAGAGCACGACTTTGTCTGAACCAACGGTTTGAGGGTGTTGAGGGACTGAGTCTCTACTAGACTAAGCCTGTCTGTTCGGGACTCCTTGCCTGCATTAAAAAAAACACACAACATTTCTAAACCCAAAATACATGTAAGGAAGTCTATTTTCCCCATAAACACTCTTAAAATTACAAATATATGTTGATCAAATTATTTTAAGAAAAATGAAATTATTTTCCCCCCAGGCCTCTGCTATGTTGGCTCCAGCAGGCACTTTGTCTGCTGATGGGAGATGTGGCCCTGCTGTCCTTGCCTGACCCTGCAGCCAGTCCTCTCGCCTTCCCCTTGCTGCTGGCTGAGAAGTTACTGGACAGACTGAACACAGCTCCCCTCAGGGCCCTGAAGGTGGAGAGGTTGAGGCAGTGGTGTCCAGGCCCCAGTGGGGCTGGTGTCACTACATGGTGTCCACTTGCAGGCACTGTGATGTGTTGGGCAATGTGGTGGTCTCAATCACCCCAGGTCACTGTCAGCCAGAGTCACAGGTTGGGGGCCAGGGTAGGGTACCTCTCGCGATAAGTGGTGCATCCTGGCTGCCCCTGCTGGCTCTTCTAACCTGTCCGTTCCTCAGTATGACCACCGCAGGGCTCTGGAAATGAGTAAGAAGCATCTCAGAAAATGGGCGGCTGCGGGAATTAGACACATCCCAAGTCCTTCTGGAGGGTGAATCATAATCGTCATGGTGAGTGTAGAAGAGCCAGAGGCCATGTGGCATGTGTACTACTGAGGCCTGTCCCTGGGACCACAGCAGGCAGCAGTCCCACTTTCTGCCATTATTTCATTTCTGGGGACCTCTGCTTGGGGAAACACGTTCTGTCTCCGGGCATGTTTGCACTCTACGGGTAGTGAGGCACCCTTCTTCTAAGGGGGGGCCTTTGCTGATGGCCATGCTTTGGAGGGCGTCTGGGATCCTCCCTATCCCCGTTTCCACACCCCATCTAAATGGCCGGGGGACTCGGGCTTCCGGAGGCAGCTTTGTGTAAGACAGTGTTTCTCAGTGTGGGCTCAGGACAATCTGCCAGAGTTTATCTCAATGCTGGCTACTTGCTGGATTTCCTTTTCTTTTTTTAAAGATTTTATTTATTTATTTTTGGAGATGGGGAGGGGAGGGAGAAAGAGAGGGAGAGAGATACCCATGTGCGAGAGAAACATTAGTCGGTTGCCTCTCGCGTGCCTGCAACTGGGCACCTGGGCCGCAACCCAGGCATCTGCCCTGACAGGGAATCGAACCCGCAACCTTTCAGTTCACAGGCTGTGCTCAACCCGCTGAGCTACACCAGCCAGGGGTTTATATTTTATTTTTTATTTTTTTAGTATTTTTCTATATATCGAGAGAGAGAGAGATTGATGTGTTGTAGTTATTGATGCATTTGTTGGTTGTTTCTTATATGTGCCCTGACTGGGGATCAAACCCGCAACCTTGGTGTACTGGGATGATGCTCTAATCAACTGAGCAACCTGGCCAGGGCCTAAAGCAGCTGGATTTCTGAGTTGGAATCCAGATCCGCTGAATCACTGCCATAGTGGCTAAAATAGAAGCCAAAGTAAAACCAAAAAGAGACAGGTTTTGTAGTCAGCATGACCTAGGTTACTACCTACCCTTATATTTCCTAAGCCTCGCTTTCTGTAAAATGGAGATAATAGTGTTTACCTTGCAATAGAATTGTGAGCATTTAAAATGGTAACGTGAATAAAGTAGTGAACATAGTGTCTGGAACACGAGAGTTAATGCCTGTTTGGGACTATCATCTCTCCACCCGTCTGTCCATCCTTCCATCCATCTAACACTTACTAAATGCCCACAGTGAGCCAGGAACTGCTCTGGGCACTGGGAATACAGCAGTCATCAAAACCAAGCCCCTTGTCCCCGTGTAGTTTAGATGCTGCTAGGGGGAGACAGACAATAAATCAACATGTGAGTGCCATGGAGAAAAGCAAGTCAGGCTCAAGGGCATCGCCAGGCTCCCCAGACTAAAGCAGCTATTTAATCTGAAACCAACAGGCGTTATTTATCGAACATTGTGCCAGGGACTTTGGGGCATAGTTTGGGGCTTGCTGCTAAGGAGCTTATTAAAGACTGGCTGGAAAACAAAAATCCTACACACATAGGAAACCGCCGGAAAACAAGGCATTGCCTCGTCAACCATGTGTCGCACGTGCCTGAGAGCCCTAGGAGGACGCTGATTACTGGTGCTGACAGTGAGGTGTAAAAAACACCCCCACCTGGCTTCTCAGGCAGGAAGGAAGGAAGGAACGTGCTTAGGGAGTGGCCTGTCACCCACCCTTATTTTGGAGAGGCTAGTTCATACCCAGCATAAGCAGAAAGCCTTGCACGCTTGTAAGCCTCTTAAGTCTTCTGACCGTGAATCAGAGCTTCCAAGGGATCGTGGTATGAGTCGTAGGCTGCTCGTGCCAGGGCATGGGAACGCTCCTGGATGTGGAATCCTCTCCCTCTGTCCGATGCTTCGCCAAGTCCCAGCTCTGCTGATGCCTAGGGTCTTTGAAGGTAAATCTCCCGGATGCAATTTTATTATAACTAACTGATCTGGAACACACTGAGTGCATGTGCCAAAGGAACTGTGCAGTCACAGCACACAGATGGGGAGTGCCCCTTGACAGCGGGCTGCTGGAGAGGCTGTGGGTGCTTGGAAATGCTGCTTCTGTTGTGACCCCTCTCTGCACAGGCACGCTGGCTTAGGAGTGTGGACGAAGACACCAGCTGGGAGCAGAGTGTGGGTTTAGGCTAGGCAAAGAAATGGCTATTTGCCTCGTCTGTTGCCCATTTGGATCAAACAAGCCCAGAGACCAGCTTAATGAAAAGATGAACTGAAAATACACTGTAAAAACGGCTCTTGAGGTTGAACAGGTCACATCATGCTTCGGTGTCCTCAAGCGCAACATGAGGGGTCAGGTCCTGCCATTCTGACTCAAATAAAATTTAGCGAATGCCTACTTAAGTGTTAGGGCCTTCAACGCAGCTTATCTCAAAACCACAGCACCCGCGTATGAGTCGTTATAAGGAATGAGTAGGTAGACACGTGATTCTTAGCAGCGTCCAGCACACAGTAGGCATGGAATGTTAGCCGTTATCATGTAATCCCTTCCACAACTTCGAGGTGGACATCATTTTCTCTGTACAAATGAGGAAACCACTAAGGAACAAGATCAGGATCTGAACCAAAGTCCACTGTCTTCCCCTTATGCAGTTTGGCTTAGAAGGGCCTTTAAGCTTTTCATGGTACAAAATAAGAGGGTAGAAAAGGAACTTGAGCTCTAGAGACGATCAAGCTAAGCAAACTCCTAAGGGATTTTCTTTTTCTTTTAAAGTATATTTTATTGATTATGCTATCATAGTTGTCCCATTTTTTCTCCCCTTTATCTCCCTCCGCCCTGCACCTCCCCACCCTCTTATATTCCCCCTGGCCCCTACCTCCTTAGTTTGTGTCCATGCGTTGTACATTTAAGTTCTTTGGCTTCTCTGTTTCTTAAACTATTCTTAATCTCCCCCCTGTCTATTTTTGTACCTGCCATTTATGCTTCTTATTCCCTTTTCTCCCATTCTCCACCCTCCTCCTCCCCACTGATAACCCTCCATGTGATCTCCGTTTCTGTGATTCTGTTCCTGGTCTAGTTGTTTGCCTAGTTTTTGTTTTTGTTTTTTAGGTTCAGTTGATAGTTGTGACTTTGTTGTCATTATACTGTTCATAATTTTTGGTCTTCTTTTTCTTAGATAAGTCTATGGACTTTCTGTAGAAAGTGGAAGTATTGTCTCATTTATGATGAAGACAAGGGTGTTGGGGAGGGGTCTGAGACAAAAGTCACAAAACCGTCTTTGCCCAAGCTTATCCCTTTTTATCTCATGCCAGATTTTAGAGATATGACTTGTCTCCACACACACAGAGAAGCCAGGGTTCCCAAAGAGTAAAACCAATCAAAAAACAGTCCTCAGCAGAAGCATCAGTCACTGCAGAAGAGGGATAGGAAGAAACATGTAGATCCCTGGGGAAGGCAACTCCAACTCAGATGAATTAATCACTCATTACGTGTTCATGTCCGACCCTCATCGTTCTTAGTGCTCGCATGGTGACACTATCTATGGTGATGGGAACAATAGGGGCTAATAGTGGGCGCAGGGAAAGCAGAAAGACCTGGTCCAGTTCTGGTGGGGGAAATGAGGTACGGGGTGTTCCCTGAAGGAAGTCTCTCTAAATTGAGACGTAAAGACCTGGAGGGAGAGGGCGGGAGTGAAGAGAGGAGGGTACAGTGGAACCTCGGTTCTCAAACTTAATTTGTCCCTGAAGGCTGTTCAAAAAATCAGATCGTGCCTGAGACCCGTGGCTGATCATACAGGTATGGGCATGAAACGGTTGTTGGGTTGAGAGCTGAATCGTTCGAGATGGGGAATGTTGGAGAACTGAGGTTTGACTGTATTTCAGGCAGAGGGGGCGATATACGCGTTGGCTAGGAGATGACAGGACCAAATCTTCGGAGAAAGTGAAAGTGGCTCTGAGCGGGAGGTGGGAGAAGAGCAGAGACGGAGCAGGTGAGGTGAGCCGCAGCTCAAGTCTCGTAATAGCTTTGTACACGTAGTGAAGCACTCGGGCGTTATTCAGCCAAGAACCGCTGTGAGATTTTTAAGCAGGAGACTAATATGACTTGCATTTTAAAAAGATCAATTTTGGAGAATGGAATAAAGTGGGTCAAGTCTAAAGGGAGATAGTTAAGTGCTTGAATTAGGGGGTAGTGAACAGTGGGGGAGGGTGGGTGAACCAGAGAGATATTTGAGAGGAGTCCAGGGTGAAGCCTGGGTTTCTGGAGTGGACCACCCGACGAAGGCGGTGTCATTAGCCCCAAGGAGGAGAAATAGGAGGCTGGGTGTGCTTTGGATCTACTGTTCTAACTGCCCAGGAGGCAGCCCAAGGGATGCCTAGGGGTTGGATGTGCAGGCCAGCTCGGATGAAAGGTATGGGAGGGATGTGGATTGGGAGTCACCAGCACAAAGGCAGTGAATGAAGGTGCGGGATGGGCGAAACTGCTTGGAAAATTGGCAGAACGAAATAACCCAAGGCCAAATTCTGAGCAGGTTGGTGTTCGAAAGCAGTCAGAGGGAGCAGATTGCCAAATAGCCCAAGAATCCCTGCACAAAGAAATGCTCAATTAAAGATAAACATTTTTTCTGTTATAAACATTTATTCCATTCCAGGGACAGGAGGAAAAGACTTGTCATGGACACCAAGAAGAGTACTTTTGAAAGGCAGAGCCAGCAGTCACTCATCTGCAAAATGGGTAAGAGAAAGATGATTCCAGAATTCAGTCCAGTCCAAGAAATCAAACAATTTCCTTCCATCTGTGCATCCCACGAGCCTTTAACTCTGAAGCAGTGTGCCATAGTGACATCATCTGGGATTAAGTAATTGCTGCCGTTCTGTTTCTTCTAGGGAATGTGTCAATTCTGGCTCCAGTGCTGTCTTCACAAACGACTTATTTCACCCTGTCCTATTTCACCTCGGATTTCTTTGCTTCTTGTTTATCTCCTCATGCTTTGCATATCCTCGGAAATCTGAGGGAAAAACCCTACAGAAGTCTCATCATGGTCTGATCCAAGGGGCCATTTTACTTTATAGCTTGTGTTTTGGAAAGCTAGAACCTTGAGATTTAAGACCGAAATATAAAATTCTGAATTGCACTGTGCACCAGGAACTAGTACTGCCTGCTCCCTGAAGTTCAGTCGATTATCCTGTAAGAAATTTAATAACTTTGGCCCGAGGCCAGTGAATGTACCACTTCTCCCAGACTACACAATTTTGGACAGTGACGTCATTGAGACTTCTGTTTTTTGAACATTTCGTATATTAAAGGAAATGTTACAGATAACTGTCTGAAATACAAGCAATGTTAGGAGCTTAAACAGGAAGGACATAGCTAATTAGTGTCTAGGAAATGAGATAATATCTTTTATAGAATCATCTGATACTGAGGAAACAGGGAATTTACAAAGGAGAGGGACACAATGAAATTAACCAATGAGTGAGCCATCCTTTGGGATCACTAACCTTTAGACCTGGACCTAACAATAAAGCTGCAGTAGATGAATGTATTAGGGCTGATCTACCCAAGAGTTTGTTTCTTCTAATAATTTTTTTTTCAGACTCAATAGGCTATATCCTAAATTAAGAAGCGAAAGAATCAATGTTGGAGCAAAGAATCATTCATATATAAATGCTAGAAACTACCTACATTTATACAATTGAAGACTAAGACACAAAAACCCTGCAATTACCCCCTGTCCCCATCTAGCTCTTATTGCCACATCCCAGTAAAAAAGAGCGATCCATTTCATGTGCCAAGAACATGAGAAGGGGTAGCTGTCAAGAGTAATGACTGTGCCTGCCTATTTCAAAAGCTCAGCATCCAAGAATGGCCTGCTAATACAGAAATCAAATGTGTACTTGTCAAATCTCATCAAACTGGATACACTTCAAATTTCTTCATTTTATTACATTTAAATTATATCTTAATTTTTATTTTTTAAAAGATTTATTTATTTTTAGACAGAAGGGAAGGGAGGGAGAAATAGCAATGTGTGGCTGCGTCTCATGTGCCCCGCCGCACACTCAGGCATGTGCCCTGACTGGGAACCGAACCGGTGGCCCTTCAGTTTGCAAGCTGGTGCTCAGTCCACCAAGCCACACCAGCCAGGGCTATACTTCAATAAAAAAACCCCACATGAAATAAAGGTGTACATGGACAAAGAAAAAAAGATACATTATCAGATTCTGTAGCTACATGAAACTAAATAATTTACATCTATTGTCCTTAACAAGCAGGAAACAATAGGCAAAACTTATTTAAAAAAATGTGTCTGAACTACCTAAACAGATCACATTTCCCTCAGATCATCAATGGGACTCCAATCAAGGATTCAGCTCTTTGGGTTTAGGCATTTTGCGGTGTGTGTGTGTAGGGAATGATATTAGATGCATTTATTTAAAATCCAGGATGAAAAACACACACACACGCACACAAACAAACAATCCTTGTTCATCTGGAGATTTTAGCGTATTTATTTGAAAACCAAGTTTTGTGAAAGAGTACACGAAACAGTCATCTATCTCCTCCTCCACCCGGGACTTGGAGACAAGGTTCTTCAGCCAGCGCAGAGGCAATGGTACATGCAGTGAGTGGCGGGTCTCGACATGAACTTCTTCACAGGCACTTCCAGTAAGAGCCTGGATAATCTTCTTCAGATGAGCAATGAGATCCTGGAAAAGGGAAGAAGGGGAGGGAAGCTAGGGTCACTCTTTATTTTATTTTTAAAAAATATTTTATTTATTTTATTTTTAGACAGAGGGGAAGGAAGGGAGAAAAAGAGGGAGAGAAACATCAATGTGTGGTTGCCTCTCACACGCCCCCTACTGGGGACCTGGCCCACAACCCAGGCATGTGTCCTGACTGGGGAATCCAACCAGTGGTGACCCTTTGGTTTGCAGGCCGACACTCAATCCATTGAGCTACACCAGCCAGGGTGCATTCTTTCTTTTAAAATCTTTTTTTTTTTTTTTAACTACTAGCTGTTGAAGTCTGCAACTAGCCCCTAACCTTGCCTATGTGGTCCTGATATGCCAGTTTCTGCTAAGATGGATTCCAGTTTTCCAACTTCTATTGGACTGAATATTTTATCCTTTTGAAAACAGGAATCTGGTTTCCAGCTAAAAGCTTCCAAGCCATCTTGTAGCACCTGCCTTGAAAGGCTTCACCAGGGTTCTCAGCGAGGTGCTGTAAAAGGCTGGAGTGACTAGCATGAGTGAGATCTGCAGAGGCTGAGTACACAAGGTATTAATACTGTCACGTGCTGGCTGGGAAAGCTTAGGAAACCACCAAGGTTTCCCGAAAGTGGAAATTCTCTGAAAGGGAGTTTTCAAGAGCAAGTTTAGATAGCAAGGAAGTTAGTATAAATCACCCTCTCTCTAAGGTCCAAACTGTGTCTCAGAGGCTTGAAAATGTTTTCCTACTATAATGGCAGGGTTTCACCTTCGTGTGTGTGTGTGTGTGTGTGTGTGTGTGTGTGTGTGCGTGTGCGCGCGCGCGCGCACGCGCGTGCATATATCACATTCTTGTAAAGGCTTTCATTAACTGTTAGTCAGTGTGTAGCACTTATGGTGCTAGATTTGCAGTCTTACATTTAAATGTATTTTTCTTTTGTAATAAATACTGTTTCTTACTTTTTTAAAAGAGTTGAGCAAATTCATATTTATCTCACAATGTATTGGTATTAGGGTGGAATTAGGAAGCCTTGATTATACATTTTATTTATTTATTTAGAACACTTAAAAAGATTTATTTATTTTTTAGAGAGAGGGGAAGGGAGGGAGAAAGAGTGGCAGAGAAACACCGTTCAGTTGCCTCTCAAATACTTCCAACCAGGGACCGGCCTGCAACCCTGGCATGCGTCCTGACCAGGACCTGAACCAGTGACCTTTCGGTTTGTGGGATGGTGCCCAACCCACTGAGCCAAGCCAGTCAGGGCTGATTATACATTTTATATTCATTTCAAATACACGAGGACCATTAAAAAAACGGGGGAAATATGAATGACAAATTTTTTGAAATTAGATTATTCCAAACTCCCACATCTGAAGACCATCCCTTTCAATATTGTTACAATACTAGCATAATAATAATCTTTTTCAACTGGACAAAGCTTTGTGTTATAGTCTAACTGACTCCAAAGCACCTATATGCACTGTATCTTATATATATTAGATGTTCAACAATTTCACTGAATAAATGAATGTTAAGGCTTTTAGCGCCAAAAGTGTCGCCAAAGGAAGGGGAGCGGAGACTCGGGGAGAAGAGATTAGTGAGAAGTCCAGACTCGTGCTGCTCCAAGTGTGATCTACGGACCAGCGCTGGCCCACAAGCAGTAACTGATCTGCAACAAGGAGCTGACATTAAAATGTAAATCACCTCCTCACTGAGTAAACTGCCAGTTTAGCTGGCTTCTTTTGGGGTGAGCAGGGGGCAAGCAAGGCCTTTTTGATAAAAGAAGCCCTGAGCAGATTTTCATTCTGAAGCAAGCTCTCTACTTCCCCATGGACCCATAAAGACGGCTTGCAGGCTGGCTACTTCCAACAGCACGGGTGGCTCACTATCGGGTGGAATCAAAATAGAAAGAAAAAGGAACCAGGGTTATAATTGCAAGAAGTTGTCAAAAATAGGAGGTAGTTTTAATACTGCTTAGGTAAATAGGGACTGAGCACAAAAGAGAGGGAAAAAGAGAGACAGAGTCCCGATGTAAAACATTTGTGAAGAACTGACAGTGATTTCCCTTGATGTACAGTATTCACACACACACCTGTGGTCCTTAGTCATCAATATACTCAAATGGTTCTGGGGGTTCCGGCTCTTGCTCCTCCTCCTCGATTTTCGGGCCATGGGCTGCCACAGGTTCCACTAGCTCTTCAGTGTCTTCACTGGTGTCCTTCAGAATGATGATGCCTCCGATGGAGAGCTGTTAACACAGAGCAGGGGTGAAGAGGCACAAGCTGCACTCGCATCCCAGGCTGCTCCAGATCTAGAGTGTGTGTCTGTGAAGCGGTGTGTTAAGACCGCCTGAATGATGTGGAAGCAAAGGGCTGGGCTAGAACTACGCTTTGCTAGGCGAGCCAGGAGACCTGGGTGACTGTGCCTGTGTGATGCCACACTGCTGACGAACCAGGCTGTTCAACTGTCTGAGGGGGCTAGGATGTTCTGACCTATTCTTTCAGGTTAGCCTGAGGCCTGAATGTCAATGTGCATTACCAAGGATGAAGACAACTGCAATCTATAAGGGGTATCTGAAAACTTAATCCAGTGGCTCTGGATGGTACAGTAAGTGGTGCTGTTCTATTTGGATCATGCATCCCAATTTAAGAACAGTGCTTCCCAGGATGAGCCTCAGTCTGACTGCAGGGAGAATGTTTACTGTCCAACTATGGTGTTCTAACGCCATATTCTAGTACCACGCCTTGCTACTCAATTATGGTTCTGGACCAGCAGCATCATTATTACTTGGGCGCTTGTTAGAAATGCATAAAACTTGGCCCTATCCTAGGTCTACAGAATCTGCATTTTAACAAGTTCCCCAGGTGATCTGTATGCACATTTAAGTTTGAGAAACACACCAGTCTAACAGATACTTTATTATTTGTGACAAAAACCATTATTTTGGGCACAAAAGATAAATCTACAAGTAAAAAGCCAATTTTTCTCCAGCAATTTCAGAATGACAAGAGAGAACAACATAAATCCAACAGCTATCTGAGTGTTTTTCACTTTAATCTACAAATTCTTGTGATGCACAACGATGAAGAGCTTATTAAACCTTCTCCCAAACATATCAGCATAAGCTAAGTTCACACACTGAACTCTGGTGTGCTAATCTTATTCTGTTTGCTTGCCTGTGTGAAGGGAAATGGAAAGCTGCTCTCTGTTAATTGAATCAGCCAACAGCGGCAAGGCACATCTGGAAAAAACATATTTCTACCAAAGCACATTACTGGGAAGAAAAAAAAGCACAAGAACATTAGTTAAATGATTCACATATGTATAAGCATCTCTGCAGTTCCACCTAATCTGATTTCTTACTCATCAGAACTCTGCCCTGCCACACTGTAAAACTGGTGTGCCTTCACGAGTTTCTACACTATTTCCCTTTTCTCTACACACACACATCAATGCATATTAATCTAGAACTTCTGCCTTTAAAAAGTTTGCTTTTTTTTTTTTTTTTTTTGAAGAGGAGTCATTTTATGAATGCACCCTGCCTTTAATGCCAATAGTCATCCAAGAACAGTCAGGGTACATGGTCACTGCCCTAATCCTTTGCCTAAAGGTTTACTCAAACCTTCTACAGGACCAAATGGAAATGAACGTTCTACTAAACAGAAGAAAATACCCATGTTCACAAAAGGACATCCAACAGTTTGGAAACATGGCTCCCGGTGGTAACTGTACTATTTCATGCTTAAGTTAAATGAAATAATCCAACTCAAATCTTGCAATATAATCAACATGTGAAAAGAACTTTTTATAGCTACGTGGTTTAGGCTAGTAACAAATTCTCTTAGTTTTTATCTGGGAATGCCTTAATTTCACCTTCATTTTTGAAGAATAATTTTGTTGGATACAGAATTCTTGGGACAGAGTCTTTTCTCTCAGCTCTTTGACTATGTCATCCTGCTGCTTTCTGGCCTCCATGGTTTCTGATGGCAAATCAGCTATTATCTTGGGTAAGGTTGAAGGTCCGGGTACGTGATGAGTTGCTTCTCTCTTGCTGCTCTCAACATTCCCTCTCTGTCTTTCAACAATTTGACTATGATGTGTCTATGTGTGGATCTTTTGGAGTTTAACCAAACTTGGAATCACTGAGCGTCTTGGATATGTACATTAATATTATTCATATAATTTGGGAAGTTTTCAGCCATTATTTCTTCAATATTCTTTTATCCTTTTCTTTTTGGGACCTCATTATCCCATCTGTGAATGTCGGGATGCTCGACAGTGTTCTGCAGGTCCATGCTCTGGTCATTTTTCTTCATCATTTTTTTCGGTTGTTCCTCAACTGACCTACCTTCAGGTTTGCTCAACTCTGCTTGAATACACTACTGAACTCTAGTGAATTTTTCATTTCATTTGCTTTATTTTTCAACTCCAGGATTCTATCTGATTATTTTTAATAACTGCTATCTTTTTCCTGATATTCACGATTTAAAAAAAATTTTTATTGTTGTTCAACTACAGATGTCCCCATTTTTTCTCCCCAACCACTTTCTCCCACCCCATCCACGCCCACCTCCCACACTCAATCCTACCGCCTGTTGGTTTTGCCTGTGGATCCTTTATACATGTTACTTGACGACCCTTCCCCTTCTGTTCCCCATTATGCCAAGAAATTTGAAAACCTGCATGAAATGGACAAATTTCTAGAAAAATATAATCTGCCAAAAACTGAATGAAGAAGAAGAAGCAGAAAGCCTGAACCGATGGATAACAGATGGTGAAACTGAAGCAGTAATAAAAAAACTCCTGGTACACAAAAGCCCGGGACTGGATGCTTTTCACAGGAGAATTTTACAAAACATTTAAGGAAGTGCTAACCCCTATCCTTCTCAGACTACTCCAAAAAATCCAAGAACAGGGAAGACTCCCAAACTCTTTTTATGAAGCCAGCATCATCCTAATCCCAAAACCAGATAAAGACACAACAGAGAAAGAAAACTATAGACCAATATCGCTGATGAACATAGACACCAAAATCCTCAACAAAATATTGGCCAACTGCATCAGCAATACATTAAAAAAGATCACACACCATGATGAAGTAGGATTCATCCCAGGGATGCAAAGATAGTACAATATTTGCAAGTGAATAAATGTAATACATTACATAAACAAAAGATAAAAATCACATGATCATATCAATAGATGCAGAAAAAGCATTTGATAAGGTTCAGCACCCATTTATGATAAAAACACTTAGCAAAATGGGAGCAGAGGGAGCATACATCAACATAATAAAGGCTATGTACGAGAAACCTACATCTAACATTATGCTTAACGGGCAAAAACTAAAAGCTTTCCTATTAAGATCAGGAAGAAGACAAGGATGTCCGCTTTCACCACTTCTATTCAACCTAGTATTAGAAACAAGTCCTAGCCACAGCCATCACACAAGAAAATGAAATAAAAGCCATCCAAATTGGAAGGGAAGAAGTATAAATGTCATTGTGTGCAGATGACATGATAGTGTAGGTTCCACAAAAAATCTAGACCTAATAAGTGAATTTGTCAAAACAGAGGGATACAAAGTCAATATCCAGAAATTGAAGGCATTTCTGATGTTCACGATTTAGAGACACCATCTCATACTTTCCTGTGGTTTCACAGACCTAGTTCCTTTAGTTCTTTAAACATATTTTAAATAGTTGATTTAGTCTGCCTATTAATTCTAGGTTTCCTCAGAGACACTTTCTATTAATTATTTTCTTCTCTGTATATGAGGCATATTTTGTTTCTTTGCCTTTGTCTTATAATTTTTGGATGAAAACTGAACATTTGAATAATATACCGTGGCAACTCTAGAAATCAGATCCTGCCCTGTCTCTAGGGTATGTTGTTTGTTTTGTGACTTTTCTGAACTACTTCTAGAAAGTATGTATTTTCTGACATACGTGATCACTAAAGTCTCCACTCAGTTGCTCAGTGGTCAGCTAATGATTGGGCAGGGATTTTCTTAAACACTTGGAATCAGTAAGTCTCCCAGTCTTTGCTGAGGGGATGTATGTGTTGAGGCACAACTTCAACAGTTGGCCAGGCAGTTGGCAGCTCTTCCTTAACCTTCACTTTTTGCTTGCACAGAAGCAGTCTTTTGACTCATAAGTGAACAAGTTACCTGTTTAGTTCCTTGTCCTGCTGCAACTTCCTCTGACTTATTTTGAGCAAAGACTCAACGATCATTTAATTTCTAACTGAACATACTAGTTTCCTTTTATGGCTTCACAACATTAAGTATCTATACTTTGCTGTCATTTTTTAAAAAGATTTTATTTACTTATTTTTAGAGAGAGGGGAACGGAGGAAGAAAGGGAGAGAAACATAAAATGGTTGCCTTTTACACTCCCCCAACCAGGGACCTAGCCCACAACCTGATCGGTGTGTACCCTGACTGGGAATCGAACTGGCAACACTGAGCCACACCACTCAGGGTTACTTTGCATCTTTAATTCTTAATTGCTGAAAACACTGGGTGTTTTTTGTGCTTAAAGTATTCACTAGTTGTATACTATTTTATCTGTTCTGGATATATATACATATATCCCACTTCACTGTCAAAAGTAGTTTCTAGATGCTTTTGAATACTCTCTGTAAACATGCCACTTAGATGAACTGGGCTGCAGATTAGAAAGTGACCACATTTAAAGTGTCCAATGGTGGTACTATCAATTCATTCATTCAACACGACAGACCAAACAGTGTTAGGTGCTCGTAAGGCAGGATTAATAGGAGGTGGGAGGAGATCTTCAAGCTTTTCTCTCTTTCCTGGCCTGACTGCCTGGCACTTAAGAGATGTCTGGTGACTTGTCACCACCACCAAGTAATATTTACTGAGGGTTTACAATGTGCCAGACATTGTTTTAATTGTTTTACCTATAACAATCTATTTAACCGTCACAACATTTTTAGGAGTAGGTAGTATCACCCTCCCAATTTTATAGATGAGGAAAGTGAAACATGAGGAGATTACATGACTTGTCTCAGTTACAGAGTAAAGAAATGGCAGAGCTGGAATACAGACTCGGTTCAGCACAATTCCAGCTCTTCACCGCTAAGTACAGCTATTTGCCATTCCCCACCCTTGCCTCTTCCAGTTGAGAACATAGTCAGGTGAGGCCCTGGCTCAGCTCTACGTGAGAGTTGCCTTCACCATCAGAGACCACCTTCAAGTTAATGAGAATGGGTTTACTTTTCTATAAGGAACTAGAAATCTCATCTAAGACATTTATGCCAGGATCTAGATGTATTAAACGTGCCTCCTAATGGCTCTCTAGTTTTCTACATTCTGCCTTACAATCAATTAAATGGCATGACAATCCTTTTATAATTATAAAATTCAATGCTCTAAGTGCTCATGTATTAACTGTCTTACCTTATTTAATCTCTGCCACATTCCTATGAGTTAGGGATAATTTTTACTTTAAAGTAGAAGAAATTGAGGCGGAGACGTTTAGTACCTGACCTAAGGTCACACAGGCTGTAAGTGGTAGAATCAGAATTCAAACTTAGGATGTTTGGCTCTAGAATCTGTGCTCCTAATCACTATCCTGCATTAGGAATTTCTATGGTGTAAGCCTCTGGTAGATGAAGGATATTTACAGGGTTACCTAAAGAGTTATCTACACGGAATAGAAGGAAATGTTCTCTATTTCGCTAAGAAATTTATTAGGCTGAAGAGCTTTTTCCAGGGCTTTGGAGATTCATCCTTTTCTCTCACTATTATATTGCCCTATGAATTAAGGTCCCTTGGGTACATGGCAGCTAAGGGCCATTGGTAACTTACTGGTTTGAAAGGCTGGTATCTACAGGTCTCTGGCATGGTCAGAACTTTCAGCTGGGCAGGCATAACTCGGGCAGGGTTATCCAATAACTGGAAGTTTGGCTCAGGTTCTTTTTTCTTTTCTTTTTCTTCCTTTTTCTCTGCCTCATCCTAGAAAATATTAAAAAATATCCCAATAAAGGTTCACTTCTGTTCCATATCTCTAAATAATGTTTGATAAATTTACCGAGCAACTATAAGATACAAAAGGTAGTTAGGATTAGATATAGTAGAGGTACAACTAAAGTAGTCTCAGACTTGGAGGAGGAAGAGGGCAAGAATGCTATCTGACTTGGTTTAAAAGGATAAGAAGGTTTTTATACCAGCAAAGGTCAGGGTTAAAAAGGGTCTATTTAATAAATGACCCATTTTACTTGTCATTTCTTCTAAGAACTCACTCCTGATTTGTACTATGAAATATTCTATTCTTCCCATGAATGGATATAATTTTTAAAGTCTCTTCCAATTAAAATTATATGAGTCTTTATGCTTGGAACAATATAATTATTTAAAGGAAGCCAAGAGCAAGGTATAATAACGTTTAAGGAAGAATCTAGATCATACAGAGATAAATCAACGCGTATGACTACTAAGTTATACCTACCACTTCCATTTTCTCCTCCTCTTTTTTTTCTTTTTCTTTTTCCTTCTTTTTAGCCTTGGCAGTAATAGATAACACGGCCGTGGAAACCTAGAGGAAGCAAACAGGGTAAATCATTGCAACCCCGTATCTACATGCAAACATCCAAGTCCAAAGATAGCCCAGTCCTACAATACTATTCTGTTTTCTGGCAGTAAGTATCATAAAGAACAAAATAATCAAGGAATAAATCACGACATTTATTCACGTAATTCCTACTTTGGTCATCAGGAGAAGCTTTACTTCCCAGAGGTTTGTGTCCAATATAACTCTAAATTTTGATCTGCAGCTTACCATAGATGTGGATTTGCTATCATGAGCTTCTGAGACAGAGATCTGGGTGCTGTACCCTTTATTACTTTACAGGGAAAGCATTGGAAAACATAAATTTCCTCCAAATTTGGTTGTAAAGATACTCTCACTACTAGATGCCCCACACTGGTAACAAAGAGTGGGTGAGTGATTAGCCTGGAATTATTCTCCTTGATGGTTCAAACTGAAATCAAAGGAGAAACCAGGACCGTGAAAGGCTGGGCAGTATTTTAAACTGAGTTTGTTTCAGACTCGAAAGGGAAGGGGCTGAAACACAGCTGATGAAACAAGATGCTGTCATCAAAAGATATTCATCACCCATCACCCTCAAATTAGGTCAATTATATAATTATCGCTATGTACAAAAAAGTTTACAGGAAATAATCAACAACTAGCTAATATGGAACATTATCTTGAGAGAAAGAACCATCTTCCTAAACATAAAGTATGATAAGGGGTAATTTTACTGAGAATACTTCAGGGGCAGGTGCAGCTCTTTTTCACTGATATGTGAGGACACATATCAATATATACTCCTCATATACTACCGGTAGGAGTACAAATTGATTATATCCATTTAGAAAAGAAATTCAGTTAATACCTATAAAAATAATGTGCATTACTTTTGATCAAGCAATTCCACATCCAAGATCCTATCCTAAAGATACACTTGTATAAGTGCACAAATACATGTGTATGAAGACTCTTGTTCCAGTTTCCTTTGTAACAGTGATGAGTTAAATATAACCTTAAATGTCCACCAGGTAGGTAGGTGGTAAGATAAATAATGGTTATATACATAAAAAGATGGCTTTGCGGCTTTGGAGAAAATATGACCCATATACATGGGAAGTTTTAAAGAGAAACTGTTTAAGTAAAAACAATAAGCAGCAAAACAGTAGAAAATAATTCCATTTGTGGTATGAAAAGTATTGATATATACAGGGAAAACATTTGGAAGAATTCACAAATTGCGATTCCTGCAACATAGCACCTGAATGATCAGGAGAGAAGGGTTTTTACTTTATTCTCTTGTGTAATGTTAGATTTTACCATAAATACTAAGAATATTTAATTTAAAATACAGGAAGAAGTCATGCGGGTTGGAAGAGTACAGAGAAGAGGTCTGCCCTGCCATGAGGTCTGGTGTGCAGGGACCTCACGGTTTGGAGTAAGAGCACGCTACGAAGTCTAGTACAGGGGAGAAGACCCGCTGGGAAGCCTGCCTGAAGATGGTGGCAGAGCTGATGGCGCTGTGCGGGCCCCTGCCCAGCCACCTGGATTTGGATTTGAAGAGATGCTTGGAGCCAAACTGTGACTGTGAATGCTGATCTGCAGACTTCTGCTTTCCTGAAAGACGACTTCCGGTACAATGGTGGCATAGGCAGACATGGCTCGACTCTCTTTGCACAACCACAACAAAATTACAACTAAAATATAGAACCACCATTGCTCAGAACTGTCAAAAATCAAGTTGAATGGGAGTATGAGAACTACAGAACTCAAGAAACCACACCCATCCAGACTGGTAGGAGAGATGCAGATGTGGAAGGGGCTGGTCCCACATCCATGTGTGGTGGATAAAATTTTGGGAGGGATATCTTGGGAGCAAGGGGCCCCAGCCCCATACCAGTCTCCCTACCCCAGGGTTCCAGTACTAGGAAGGTAAGTCCCCACAACTTCTGGCTGCAAAAACTAGCAGGGATTGAGTCCATGGAAGAAACTGCTGGGATCCCAAGCAGTTCTTTTTAAAGAACCCACACACGGACTCACCTACTCAGAATTGCTCCCTCTGAGCTCCAGCACCAGCGTAGCAGCTTGAAAGGCACCAGTGGCATAGAGGGAGAAACTGAAGCGTCTGGCATCAAGGCAAGCAGAGGCGATTACCCCTTTTCTGGGCCCTCCCCTCACACAGCACACCCAAGATGCTATTCCAAATAAATGACTGGTCTTGGCTCATGCTTCACAACTTCCTAAATCCTCTCAAACAAGCCGCAGCTGGCCTCACTGAGCCCCCAGGCCCGAAACTAGCAGCCTAGATTCACAGTTTGTCTTCGCCTGGAAATCTCCAAGCCCAGTACAAGAAGTAGCCATCTCAGATTGCTTTATAACTCAGGTAGGGTGTCCCTGGGCAAAACACAGGTGGGGGTTGACCTTGGCCTACACCACCTGGGAGACTCCAGGGCCAGCACACCCAGAGGACAGCTACAGACCACGTTGGAGCACCACCACCCTGGCCCTGCACAGCTGATTCTTCACAGAGGGTGGAGGTTTGTGGTGAGTGGTCATAGCCAGTCCTTGCAGCTGACTGGCCCGGGTATATCCCTCTCATTTATCTGCCAATAGCAACCAAGGCTCAACAACAAAAGGAGGGTGTACTCAGCCCACACTATAGGCACACCTTGAGTACCCAGCTTGAGATATAGGAGGGGCTGTGCCACTGGACCCTACAGGACACCTATTACATTAAGACACTCTACCAAGACAGGGAGTCATAGTAGTTCTACCTAATACACAGAAACAAACACAGGGAGGTCGCTAAATTGAGAAGACAAAGAAACATGGCCCAAGTGAAAGAACAGATCAAAACTCAGAAAAAGAACTAAATGAAATGGAGATGAGCAATCTATCAGATGCAGAGTTCAAAACACTGGTTATAAGGATGCTCAAGGAACTTAGTGAGGACCTCAGCAGCATAAAAAAAGATTCAGTCAGAAACAAAGGATACAGTAATTGATATAAAGAACAATTTACAGGGAAACAACTGTAGAGTAGATGAGGCCAAGAATCAAGTTAATGATTTGGAACATAAGGAAGCAAAAAGCAACCAATCAGAACAACGAGAAGGAAAAAGAATCCAAAAAAACGAGGATAGTGTAAGCAACCTGTGGGACAACTTTAAACAATCCAACATCTGCCTCAGTGGGGTGCCAGGAGAATAGAAAGAGCAAGAAGTTGGAAATCTATTTGAAAAAAATAATAAAACTTCCCTCATGTGGTGAAGGAAATAGTCATGCAAGTCCAGGAAGCAGAGTCCCAAATAAGATGGTCGCAAAGAGGCCCATCCTAAGACACATCATATGTAAAATGCCAAAGGTTAAAGAGATAGGAGGGGCATGTGGGAAAATGGATGAAGAGGTGAGGGGATTAAGAAGTATAAATAGGTAGTTACAGGATAGCCATGGGGATGTAAAGCACAGTATAGGAAATGGAGTAGCTAAAAGAACTTACATGCATGACCCATGGACATGAACAGAGGTGGGATATTGCCTGAGGGAGTGGGTGCTGCTGGGTGGAGGGGGGCAATGGGGGAAAAATCAGGATGGCTGTAATAGCATAATAAATAAAATATAACTAAAAATATTTAAAACACACCCAAGGAAAACACTGAGTAGCTCCTAAATATTAGTACAAATGCTGTTCGAAGGAACAAAGAACTTACCTTTTCCTTTTCTTTTTCTTTTGGTACTTCCAGTGGGGCAGGATATGCAAATGTAGATGGTTTACAGTTTGATTTATACTGAACTTTTGGCATCTGAAGAAATAAAAGAATTTCCCATCTCCATTAAAATAATCAAAATCAAGATTTAAGTATTACGTGTTCTTAACAAGCACACAAATGCAAAGGGATCCAGGCTAAATGCTCAATTACAGTGCTACTCGATTATGTCATCAATTCCTCCCTTAAAGGCAGTTGTTTTCTTTCGGTGGGTAGTTTGGAGGTGTCTTACAGAACTACCTGTACTTCCCTATACTTCCCTGAAGCTCTCTGCCTTGGAATAGGTATCCCTCTATCTTATCTTTACTGATCATGCACCCTGCTCACTGGGTTAAGTCCCACTCATTGTGTGAGCATCAGATCAACTATTACCTCTTTTGTAAAGTGTTAGGTGATTATCTAGTCTGCATATCTTAACTTCCACATCACTTCCCTGTACCACACTAACAATCTATGTAGTTTGTATACAGTTTCCACACCATATAATCACACCGTACAAGAGTCTACCATAAGCCTAATGGAAAAGTCAGTTTCATATCACTTATTTGACCAGGTTTAAAGTTCTCTTGTCTGAATTTTTCTGTTTATGTAGTCTGCATGGATGAAGAATGGTCATAAGCATCATATGTACTAGGACAAAAAAATCTTGTCTTTCCCTCCCAATTTTATTGTAAAGAATGGAAACACAGGTCAGAAAGTTGTGGGCCAGAGGAAAAAGTCCCTAAAGATTCTATAAGATGTTGAACCACAACGTTAAAGATTAGGGATTGGGAAACCAAAAGATTCTTGTTTAGAGAGCTAAAACTGCTCAATATTTACACATGTGAATAGTTTAATAGCGAAACACTTAAAGGATAATTTGCCGAACAGCTATACTGAAAAAAAAAAATCAACTCATCAAAATACTCAATCTTTATCAGCCATTGTTTTTATTTTGCCTAAAAATTTTCCACTCTGGAAACATTTTTGTCTGGAAACATTATTGTCTGGAAACTTAACAGAACATTTTAACAGCAGTGGTGACCAAACTGAAGAGTTATTTAAAGGTCAAAAAGGCCTCTGAGAGGATGGAAGGGCGAGACACTGATGAAGAGCCATGGCACCGAGGAAGACCTAAGGACAAGTCTCATTAAAAACAAAAAGGCCGGTGTGATGATAGGGGATGTATCACCTTTAAGTCTTTGACTTAGGTCACTAGTTTCCGTCAGGTTCCCTGGGCCCTCACTGTTGGTCTTGTTTTCTGCCACTACCACAGGGACATCCTCCTATTTTGTTTTCCCTTTAGTACTAATCCTTTCCTCCATCAAATACCCTAGCATCAAATAACTCTGAAACATGTCCTTGTCTCCAACCTTCATTCCCTATTAAGATTTAGTTTAGGTCCTCTTTCTTGCCCAGATTATTACAATAGCATTGTTGACAGATTTCCACTTACACCAAAATGATGTTTCTAAAATGAAAACCCCATCATATTATTTATCTACATGAAATCCTTCAGCAGCTCCCAGATTTTAGTATTAAATAAAGTTCATCACTGTAATCTATAAAGCCTTTTCATAGTTTACATTTTGCTCCTTCTCTTACCATTCCCTCTTAATTGATTTACCTAAGGTTACAAAGTTAGTAAGAAGGCTTGATTTTTAAAACTTCCACTCAATAAGGTGATAACTCAATTTGAAGGGGAAATACTTTATCGATGGGATGCTAACTCATTTTTAAAATTTCATGAAAACACTCGAGTGGATGGTGAACAGGATACGGTGAGGAAGATACACTATAAGACTGAGGGTCTCACAAGCATACCTTTAAGTCCTTGTTAAGGCCAATGACGCATGTAGGGGTATAAGCCAATGACAGGAAGTGTGAAAGAGGGAACCAGAACCAGAACTGGGTAAAGACAAGGACGCCAACCACAGAAGGCATATGGGTGTGCCCAGTTCTGGACTGCAAGGAGATTGTGACATTATGACCACCTGCAGAAAAAGAGAGAAACCATGAGCATGAATCCAACAGGGCGATAATAAAAATTTTTAAGTACTGCACTAGGGAAGCATTGTGTGATTATTTGAAGAGTATAGTTCATAAAATTCAATACAGAGTTGCTGGAATTAGTTAGCCACTGAGCTATGTAGGGTCTCCAAAATTGGAAGTGCTGTATTTTAACTGGACTCAGGGTAAATCTAGACCTTTCTACAGAGGCAGGCATTTTTCAAAAACTAAGCTTGAAGGGCATCAAAACTGTGTATGCTAAATTAAATATTAATCTGTAGTATACGCTGGTTACTAATGAACTAATAAAAAGTAAAGACCCTGGCTGGGTGGCTCAGCTGGTTGGAGCACTGTCCTGAGCGCCAAGGTTGTGGATCCAGTCCCCTGTTGGGGGACATACAGGGAGGAACCAATGAACGCACAAATGGGTGGAACAAATCAGTATTTCTCTCTCTCAAATCAGTAACTAAAAGTTTAAAAAAATTTTAAAAAGTAAAATTTTGACACATCATATTTGCAAGCCATAGTGAAGAGGTGAAAGGTAGACCCTGCTTGCTTTGTTTTACTTTTCCTGCTTTAGTCACATCTAAATGAAGGCAGCTCCAATATTAAGTAGCTTTGTGACACTGGACAAATCACTTTCCCTCTATTTTTTTTATTTGTTGATTTTAGAGAGAGAGAAAGAGAAAGAAACATAGCTTTGTTGTTTCACTTTTTTACTTATGTATTCACTGGTGGTTTCTTGTATGTGCCCTGACCTAGAATCGAACCTGAAACTTTGGCATATCAGGAAGATGTCTAACCAACTGAGCTACCCGGCCAGGGCCCATTTTCTCTCTGAAAGTCTTTTTCTCCACTGGCAAAATGAGGGTGTGAACTTGAGCACTGGAACTATAGCACTACCACTAACGAAAGAAACTTTTAATCTCCAATTCTTGATTCAATTGAAAAAAATTTTTTTTGGAGAAAGCACAATACCTAAAAAAATGAAATCAGAGCTAATTCTAGTTAATCAGAAGTTGGGGCTGTAGAGAGGGTATGTGGCTTGGAACCTGACCTGTTCAACTACCTACTGCCATGTCCTCTAGACTATCCCTTGAACGAGTACAGAGAAAGTTTGAAAGCTAGTGAACAGGAGCTAAGATCCAAGCATCGGTTAAACAGATGGATCCTTATTGGGCTTTTGTAACACTGAGATTCTAGGAAGCTATTAGGGGCTGGGAACTGGAATGCCTTTAGGAACCAGTCAGGTAAACAAATGAGAAAGCCTTGCCTCAAGGCAGTAGAGACTGAAGCAAACTGGAAAGTTCAGGTCCTATTAAAAGAGGCCATATTACTAGGGGTATAACTCTAGCATCACCAGGTAACTGTGTTTAAAAATAGACTCAAGTCTGGGTTTTATCCAAAATTTTGCAAACTCTACTATACAGACAAAATAAAACAAAACGTATTTAAGTCAGATTTGGTACATGGGCTGCTATGTTGTAGCCTCTGGTCGCTATGTTAGCATTGTTAGTGCTGAACCCCAGAACTCTGAGACACAAATATTTTACTTCATATAATATAGCCTATAAAAACATGACTTGTCACCCTGGCTGGTGTGGTTCATTGACCTCCTGGGAACCAAAAGGTTGCTGGTTCAAATCCTGGTAAGGGCATCGTGCTGGGTTGCAGGCCAGGTCCCCAATCGATGTTTTTCTCCCTGTTTCTTCGTCCCTCCCCCACCTCTCTAAAAATAAATAGCCTGTCTGTGTCTAGTCACCATCCTAATTTGAATTACAGTTCTGGATCCCTGTGCCTCACATTTTATTTCTCTTAATCTCAGTGCCTCACAGATGCCTTCACATTTTGCTTAGAGTCAGGAAGTGAGTACAAAGTTTGCTAAACCAAAAACATTTAGTTTTTCTAAGAATCAGGGTTCTTTTCTCCAACCAAATAATCTAGATTTTCTTAATATTCCACCACAGATACCTAAGATTCTATCTGGAAAAATAATTAGGTATACTTTAATTTTGTTTTTCCAACAGGGATGATTTATATACATTTATTGTCTGTTGTACTCTTCCCTACTCTAACCCCCAAATTCACCAAATGCTTATTGTGTCCTGAGAATTTTGAACAAAATACTGAAAGAAAAAAAAAAAATCCCAAGGAGCCTCCAGTCTCAAGAAAAAGATGAACTAGGATGATTAAAACAAGGCATAGAAGTGTTAGGAAAGATATAATAAACCCGGGTACTGCTGCGAACATAGAGCCGAGCATGGCACCTAACCCAGGGTGAAGGCTGGGTGGGATAGAAGAGGAGGGAGGAAAGGCTTTGTAGAGAATGTGATATTTGATCTAACTTTTGAAGCTAAATTTCCTTTTCTTCAGACTTAGAAACTAAACCAGCTTCTTGTTCTAACAGTCTAAGATTTACTATAAAAGGGAAAGTTTATCCTATTCATAGTGTTTACACGGTTCTAGAAACTTCATTCGTAAACCTTAATTTTGTTTTTCTCCCTTAAGAGACCAAATCACTGCGTGAGTTCTAATAAGTTCACTCATTCCTTTGAGGTTGTCCTCTCCAGACATTCTCTTTTACCACTGACTTCCAAGAGACAGACTGCAGGACACAAATTTTTCTAATGCAGCTGCAGCACAGTTTTGTAGGATAGGATAGGGTAGTAACAAAGTAAAAAGAGGTAACAAAATAATTTTATGCCCATAATAGTCAACATGACGGCAGAGACTTTTATGTGTTAACCACTAAAACACCAAAGGTAAAAACCATTATAAATAAAAAGAGATATAGGAGTGGAAGCATCATACTTGATTGGTTCATGACAAATCAAATACACACAAAAAAGTGGTAGGAGGGGGGTGAAAGAAGGAGGGGAAAACAGAGAGAGGACTTCTGGTAAAGACAGCAGAATAAAGCTATTATATGAAATCCTCCTCCTCCAATTCTAACAAAAACTCTAATACAGTAAAAACCAGCAAACACTGTAGTTTACTAAATGAACAAGTATAGAGCTGTAGTCTAAAACCACACAAACTTCAAAAAGTGGCAGCTAGAAGAAAAAAAAGGTTGTGGAACAGTAAAATGTTAGTCCTAAATTTTATTTAAAAGCTGATTATCAAAAGTAGTCAATCTGAAAAGGCTACATACTATATGATTCCAATTATATAACATTTTGGAAAAGGAAAAACTAAAGCTAAAAGTAAAAGTAAAACTAAAAAGTAAAACTAAAGTAAAAAGATGGTAGCTGCGGGGGGACTGAGGGGTGGGAGGAGGGAAGGGATGAAAAGGTGGAGCACAGAGAATTTTTAGGGCAGTGGAACTACTCTGTACAATGCTATAAGGTGGACACATGTCGCTATGCATTTGTCAAAACCCACAGAGAGTGAAGCCAAATGTAAACTGGGGACTGATAAACCCCAGCCAAGTAAGTGTGAAGTCTCAGTACTGATACCCAGAAAAAAGCAGCAGCAATTAAAAATGGTGGTGAGTACTGAATCCATTTAAATATAAAAGCAGGACTAAACTGTGAGAACTATGACTTCATGAGAGAATGTAAATGTTATAAAGATGTAAACATAATATAAATATACTGGAAGGTGATGAAGAACAAGGAGAGGAATAATGGCATATCAATGTCTGTGTTGTTTATACATGAGAGAGAATTAATACCATCAAAAACTGAAATGGTTTACCTCTATCTAAAGTATCTATGGAATATATTTTCCTTATTTAAATTCAGCTACATGAAATAGTCTTTAAATTAAAAAGAGAAAAAAAATTGTACTTAACACTAAAATTTAAGCAGAATATTCTTAATTTCTTGGAAAAATTAAAACAAAAAAACTCTCACTAGACATGGATTAAGAGAGAACATTTGCCTCAAAAACTTAAAAAGAAAAAGCAAATAAAAGGTTTAAGCACAAATAAGAATTTAGAGAAAAAAAGAGTAGTATTAGTATGTGTAACAGAAATCTCTAACAAATCTAATCAAGAAAAAGATAAAATAAACTAAGTCAGAAAGATAGTAATTAAAAAAAAGTCTTTTAAGGGAGATTATCAAAATTATAAACAAGGACAATGAAACTCTTAGTATGGTTTAAAAAACACCCAGCAAGTAGAAAACCTGAAAAGATTTAACAAAACAAACAAAAAGCCTGAAGAAAAATATATTTTCTTGATCTCCTTCACTAACAATGATACAAACACACACACTTCTAGTTGACCAAGAAAGAATGACTGGCATAAATATGGCCAACAGTTTTTATGAAGAGAAATACAGATGGCTAATAAATTTGACGAAATGTTTATCTGATAACAGAGCTACTGTGAAAGCCTTGAGATACCATTCTTCATCTTTCAAATTAGCAAAGATTAATTAAAAAGTTATATTCTACATGGCCAAGGTACAGTAAGAAACGGAATCACATACTTGTACAGTGAAATAGGTGTGCTCATTCTCTTATGCCCTACTGAGATGTTGCCAATAATGAAAGTTAAAGAATATGTCTAATGAACCCCAAGTCCATTTCTGTAGCAGTAAAGTGTGAATTAGGGAGCCTGATGGCACAGTGTGTTATGCATTTATTAGGCAAATATTCCATGTATCTTAAATTTTTCAATGTCAACTTGTTTAAAATTGATCCATATAAAGAGAATTGAAAAAACCCCCAGCCAGTACTCACTGAGTACTACACTAAGTGAAAGGCACTGCTCTCATTGTTTTACATGTATTTTTAATGCTCACAACACTATGAGGTAGGCATGACAGGAGAACAGAGAGGGGAAATGACTTCTCAGGGTTACACAGCCAGCACTGGGAAGGCACTGAGATTCAAGCTCTCACAGCAGGCACTCTACTAAATTATTTCTATGAACTGTAGGCGCCAATTTTTCTCCAGGAATAATATTCCCCAGACTCCATTTCTACCATATCATACGGTTAACACTTAAAAACATTTACCTGCATCCAGTATTCCCTGGGCCAGAATAGCGCCAAACTTGGCCATGACATCATCATGTTTATCGTTGATGACTTTGGAATACAGTTGTCTGAACTGATTCACCTGAAGGAACAAGAAAAAGAATTACAGGCTAACTCTATTCATTTGTCGTGTCATTTTAGAGCAGAGCAAATAGGTTGCTCAATTGGCAATGAAACTTGAGTTCTGAATTTCACAACATTCAAAGAGAGGGGTATGGAGCATATTTGAAAACAACACAGTTCCAAGGTTGAAATCATGGTGTTACGACTTTTCTGGAGTGGGAGCAGCAGTTTGGTCTCCAACCCTCATTCCACAGCAGATGATTCAGGCTCAAAGGAATGCTGGATGATTTCATGCGGCATCACTGTTAGTGAGCAAGCTTAAACAGCTCAAGGGAACAGTAAGGCTTTCACTGTGCTGTGAATTACAGCTATCCTGTTTACCATCAACTTTACAGGCTTCTTAATAGCATGGTGTTTCAGGTCTACCTTAAACTACCCTTGAGTGAAGTTGTGTGAGGCATGTTTTGGATTAAGTGTATTCACATATACAGTAAAAATTCATTATGCATACACAGTAATTTTTGAGGACATGTCACAATAATTACTCTTAATGAAAAGGAACACACTCAAATCAAACATGCACTGACTCATTTAGGATGGGATTACTGATAATTTTTGTTTGCTTCTTTATTCTTTTCTGGATTTTCTAAAACATGTATTTATACAAGGCCTGTCCAGAAAGTATCCAGCCATGTACTATGAAAAAGAGACATTGGAGAAGATACAAAATACAAGAAACATTGTACATAGGACAATGATGCCTCAGTCTTCAAAGCAGGCACCTTAGGACCTCACACAGTTCTCCCAATTACCCTCAGCTGCTCCGTGGTATTTTCCTGAATCTCATTGAAGGTCTGAAATCTCTTCCTTTTCAAAGGTCCTTTTAGTTTTAGGAAAAGCCAGAAGTCGCGGGGCACCAAATCTGGGATATAGTGGGGCTGAGTCACCTGGGTGACTTGATGTTTTGCTAAAAAACTCTGCACAAGAAGTGATACATGAGCAGGCGTGTTGTCATGATGAAGCTGCCAATCACCAGGTGCCCATAGCTGCGGCCTTCTGAATTATCCATATAGTTTCCACGAAGGAATGTCCAAGCTTAATGCAAAACTAGATGCAGATCTGGAGCTCTACTGGCTCAGTCATTCTTATTGCGATGGTCACACAACACAGTACACATACTCAATGGTGTCTACCACCCCCACTGACGAGTACAGTGAAGTCGTCATTGTTTATGCATGCACATTCCAATCTACTCTCCATGGCTGCCAGGTTACATTGATGTTGCCCCACAAACTATTCTTGTTATATTAACAACGGCTGGACCTTTTTCTGGACAGACCACATATGTGCGTGTGTGTGTGTGTGTATGTGTAAGTATATGCATATACATTTGAAAAATATAATGTATAAAAGGCATTTTATAGTTTAGTAAGCATGGCTATCTTATCATATAGAGGCAGAATCCTAGCAGTCCTCCCATTATATCTGCAACCTAAATGCTGCTAACAAAATTACATCCTTTAAATATGGTTCTCATTTTTACTCATAGGTAGCAATAGAATGTGATGGAAAAACAATGAACTAACTGTCACTACCCAGCATATAAGCATTAGTAAGCTACTCACTTCTCTAGGTCTTACTTTTTCTAACTATAAAACCCAGCATGATTAGATCATCACAAAATTCCCTTCTAGTTTTAAAAATCCTAAGTTTTGATGCTAAGTTTTATTCTGGTTCTACTGGTCAAATTCCTTTGATTCTGAACTTATTTTAGATGAACACTTACATTTCCTTATATAGGATGGAAATTTTATGTTGTAAAGGTTAATAAAATATTCCAAGAACTTACAAAATGAACCAGTGGGCAAAGCATTGTATGTACAGTATAAGGAAAACTTTAAATATAAAACTGCACCCAAAATAACAGGAAAACATCCAGTGAAACAGAAAAATGGATTTAAATAAAAAAAGCAAATATATAATGGGCTTATCTAATTAATATTAAGTATACTACTTTAAAAAGCTGGTTTTTAATCATTTAAAATTTTTTCTTCACATTTTATTACTTATGTAGCAGTAACTTAATTCTCATTAAGTTAAAAGAGTAAAGAATTATTATTTTTGTAGGTTACGATAGTTTCTTAAATTTGGAAGTCCACTTTGAGATTATCTGGTGTACTTTCTCTATTTTACAAACGTGAAAACTAAAGCAAGAGAGTGGAATGACTGGCTTCCTTGCCATTACAAACAACTCGCTGCAATCATGGGTGGGATCATGATTTTTGGAGTCAATGTCATTGTTATGAATAGTATGCCCCTCACATAAAACAAAGTAGAATTTGCAGGAGAAAATCATATTGATTTCCCATTTTATATTATAATGATAATCTCGCAGAAGAGACAATTAAATTTCAGGCAACTTGTGATCCATGCATTCTGCTGCTTGATTACCTAAAACCTACCTTCTCCAAATTCATGCATTTTAAATATTCATCCTGTTTCTAACTCTATACCTTATACTGCTGACAAAAGAAAAACACTCTTAGATGTCAGAGAGAAAAATAAAGGATGGGGAGAAGGGAAGAAAGTTTCTCGGAGTCATTTCTGCTGGTGCACGTCACCTGGCTATGTCTCCTCTTTTCTATTTTTAAAAAAGATTCTATTTATTTATTTTTAGAGAGAGGGGATAGGAGGGAGAAAAAGAGGGAGAGAAACATTGATTGGTTGCCTCCTGCACACCCCCAACTGGGGACCTGGCCTGCAGCCCTGGCATGTGCCCTGACTGGAAATCGAATTGGTGACCTTTCGGTTCACAGGCAGGCACTCAATCCACGGAGCCACACCAGCCAGGGCTGCACTTACAAAATTTCTTTGTGGCTAGTTCTCAAATCTTTCTTCAGTTCTGAATCTTTTGCTATGCTCTCATCTTATGTCCAAAAGACTTGCTATCATCTCAAACTCAACACACCTAAAATGAAAATTCTTTATTCTTCTTTCAAGATATTTCTGTCAATGCTTTCATGATTTCCTGATTATCAATAGCCCAAATAATATTTTTAGCTCCCTTCTCAATTTTATTAGTATTATATGCTTACAGCCCTTTCTTTATATTACCACTGACACTGTTAGAATCCAAGTCTCTCTCTTAAGGCGACAGTATGGTAATAGAGATTACTATTTGCAGATGTGGTATGCTATAAAATATCATGCTCATAATTTCATTTTATAAAAGTTCACACGTTGGCTGCCGAGACCAAGATGGCAAGAGACTTGCTTCCTTCCTCAGGAACGCCTGGGCCAAGGAGCCGGCGCTGGTCATGTCCTTCGCCACTGGGGCCTCGCTGCAATTCTGCCTGCCTTCAGCCCCTACACCAAGTATGCCGCCATGATTAACCAGGTCACACCCTACAACTACCCAGTGCCCGACCGAGATGATGGGAACATGCCCAGTGTGGCCCAGCCACCCCCCAGGACCTCCAGGGTCCAAGCTCGAAGTGGGTTGAAGAAACTGTGAAGACCTCCACTGATTGGGAGGAGGTCCCCTCCCCTGTGGCCCTCAATAAATATGTGAAAACCGAAAATAAGTTCATACATTCTCTACAG
>PVJD01008364.1:57973-73485 GCA_004026545.1 Mormoops blainvillei
GGGGGGACGGGACGGGGACATCAGATCTATTCTTAGACTGGTTTTTTAAAATCTGATTCTATAGATGATACTACACACATGTTCAAATAACTATTAACGGTAGATTTCATATAAAAAGAAAAACAAAAGACAGATCCTTCATAAAGAGTAAAATAGGGTTCTTGAGAGAAAATAGCTACAAGGACCTATCTAGTTAATGTCCAAAGAACATTAGTCCAGTTAAATGGCTCTGAGCCTCTGGTCTAAAGGCTTTCTAAACTGAGTTTTTAATCACCTAGGGGTGTACGCACGTTGCTGGGTCTATGTCTGTGAGAGTGAGAGAGCAAAAAACTGGCAGAGGAAAAGCAAAGATATACCGGAGTTACTTAAACTAAGGCCACAACATGTAGAGAGCTAAGTGTTAAGACAGCATTCTGTACAAGAATGTGGTCCGTGTCACGATTACATGAAAACATTCCCTTTGGAAATTTCCATTGTGCATCTCACAAAATATCTGAGAAATGTCCTGTTTTGATTCTTTTGAGGATGGGGCAAGAGTTTTGATGAAATTAACACTTGATCTTTGATTCCGAGGTGTTTCCATTTTATTTCATGGACTGGTTAACAACCTTGGAATTAGGACTCTGTAGCCTTTAGAACTTCACTTCCAGCTTGTTAACAGCCTTTTCAGCAAAATGTTCATACCACCACAAAAGAATGTTAATGTTGACTTATTAGCAATTATCGGATAAAAGAGAGATAATGGAAATTATAGTCCACTTTATCACAATCTTAATAGCAGAAAACAATGAAATAGAACTTTAAGAATTCATGAGCTGAGCACGATGTCACTCTAAGGGACAGTGCTTCCTGAAAGAACATTTGATTTTTATACCATCACACAGTTTTGCTTTTGTAGTCGGTGGGGGTACACATTTCACTTTTCCCACCGAGTTTATATTAGTGGCAAGGCCTACCTATTGTAACTGTGCTTTAGCATTCTTAATACCTAAGATTCTGATATAGCCTAAGAGGGAAGTGTGCCCCATGTATTCACATCAGGTAAGACTTGGTTCAACAATATTTTATAGAATTATTAAAAAATGCTAATTATTTAAACTGCTATATTTTTTTACTTTTTCTAAATATAGAAAAGTTTTATTTATTAGAATAAATAGTTGAATGTTTTCTCAAACTATACAGTCCACCCTACCTCATCCCTATTCCAAAGACACTGCCATTGTTGGTGCAGAGGTTATCAGTCAATTATTTCATTGACTGTAGAATCAATGAAATCCTACAGCAGAGATGGGAAGGTTGTAAAACATTAGTTTGTTCACAAAATAATGTGAAACTGACATATGAGGTCAAAGTGAATAAATATCTACACATTACCATTAGGGAAGATACATTTCATGGCCTAAACTTCCTTAATGACATGATCAGAAGACAACCAAAAGCAAAAATAAAAGATGCGAAAGCTACTCATAGTATAACCGCTATATTTAAAACAGAAACTAGAAAAAAAAAAGAGATGTCTGAAAAATGTTTATGTTCTAGAAGATAATAATTAAAATGGCATAAGAAGACTGATTCTGTCTTTGCAATAGTATGATTTTTGGAAGTCTTAAAATGATTTTGACAAAGAGAAGGAAGCACTGAATAAAGGAAACAAAAATGACAGCAACTGCTTAGAAACTGTAATCCATTAAATAAAGTTCTAGGAAATGAGAATGAGTAATCGATGAGTTCTGGAAATTTTTCTCTTCTATTCACCCCTGCACCAAATCACTGTACTTTGCTGAAATGGAGGATGCTCTACTTCTGCCTGATGGGGCAGATGACTGTATGCCAATGTTTTTTGGCCCCCCCCACCCCCGGTGTCAATACAGACTTAATACAAGGCTGTTAACTGCCCTAATTTTAAGGTAAGAATAAGAAGACCCGAGATCACTGCATAAGCTATCGTATCTATGTAATATATATCAAACATGGTGATTTTTAGTACATGTAAATAAGATCTATGCACTTTCCGTTTCTCAGCAAAATGGGCTTCAGAGGGACCCCTTGGGGAGCTTAATATGATCAGTGGTCCCTGTGCACTGACAGTAAGAAGCATTAGCTATGGACTGAGAAACTAGCAGAGAGAGCAGAGATGGGTGAAAGGAAGAAGGGGGGAGGGGGACACAGAGAGGAAGAGAGGATGAGAGACAAAGGGAGGAGCAGGCAAAGCCGCACTGACAGCCTATTATACTCCCACCTACAAGAAGGGCAAAACATGTAGGAGTGTTTCTTTGGACATATGTGGGTCAAGAGGAAAAGAAAAATGTGCTGGAGCCGTTTGAAACAAACCGTGCCCAAGAGATCACCCAAAAGGGCAATGACATCTAGCAGAGAATCTGGATGTAGTCATTTGTGAACTGAGACTGAGGGATGGATCAGAAAAGTCATGGACTGCCCGAGTTTACAACTGTATCGGGGAACAAGTTATCTCACTGAATAAATATTAAATGGATAGTAGGAGGCGAAATTAACAGTTAGTTTTTATGCTTTTATCAACCCATGAAGTTCTAATTTTTCAAGTATGGTTATACAGTTGAATCAACAAAGTAACCATAAATATGTAAAAAATGCATTTAAAGAGTATTATATATTTAAAGCTTTCCCGTTCTCCTACCTCTTTACTTCCTATGAGTTCCGTGTGAACGCATATGTGAGTTAAAAATGTTCTCAAAGGAAGATACGCTACTAAAGAAAAGCCTGAACCATTTCTGTTCTAGAGATCTGTGTTGTCTGCTCACCTTCGGACAAGTGATTTCAGTCTGCTGGATCATGATGAGAGCCGAGGCGATGAGGGCTCCTTGCCTCACATAGTTCACAGGGTCATTTGTCATTGGTTCTAGCAAATTAATTGCTTCCTGAAAGTATTAAAAAAACAAAACAAAAAACCCTTAAAGTTGATATAGCTGGGCTTTCAAATTATATACTGTCATTCTAAGTCAATATTTTCATCTGACATTGTAATAACAAGTTAACGTATGACTAATTGGATGCAATAGTTTAGAACTGAGTATGCTTTAAGTTTCAATATAATTGATGGTGTGAAAAGCTTGTAGAACATAAGTAATCCTGTATTGAGGTAAAAGAGGTCAAAAAGAAAGTAAGAGAAAATAAGATTAGTTTGATAAGCACCTATTGTTTTCCAGAGTGGTATTTTATATATGTTATCTTGTATAGTCCTCTTAATCCTAAAAATAAAATATAAACAAAACAATAGAAACACAAAATAATCTTTATGAAAAAAGAAACTGAGCATAAGAAAGGTTAAGTAATTTTCCCAAAGTCACATAAGTAGCTAACTCAGGTCAGTTTGACTCTAAAACCTGTATTAAGTAACCAACTTCCTTCAAATACCAAGGTATGATAATGTCCTAGATAATTTTATAAGACCAAATTTTAAAAACTAAATAGAAACAAACAAGAACAAAGAGAACCACTCCCCCCAAATAGTTTACTTGCTAGAATAGTAAAAAAATTAAATCAAACAGTTATTAGAATTGATTTCACAGTTATATTTGACAAGACCACATGTAATGGAATTTTCCCAACACCATATCCTTCAGAATAGGATCAGTACTATGAAAAAAGGATCCCTTCATTAAATAAGTGGGAGTTCCTGTATACTATATATATATTACCTCCTTTTAGATTCAAATGTATATAGCATAGCAAAGGCTCTAGAATGTACAAAAGTTCCAGGAAGCCTCGTTAAAGAGAATGGAACTTCAGTTTTTCCTAGTATTTGTCAATGGTATTTGACCAAGAACTCTTTTGCCCTATACCGCTTATGATAACTCCCTGCAGAACATTAACAATGTGGATTTACAGTCACGTGCCGCTTAATGCTAGGATGTTCCGAGAAATGAAGAGTTAGGTGATTTTGGCATTGTGCAAACATCACAGAGTGCATTTGTGTGTGTACATGTTTATACGACTGGCAGTGCAGTAGGTTTGTTTGCACCAGCATCTCCACGAAACATGAGTAATGTGGTGGTGTACTAACCAATGTTACCATGATTATGACATTGCTTGGTGATAGGAATTTTTCAGTTCCATTAAAATCTTTTAAAAAAAAGGACTCAAGGACTTGTTTATTGACTTTAGAGACAGAAGTGACTGGAGGGAGGGGGGAGACAGAGACAAAGGTCGATTGATAGAGAAGCACCTATCCGTTGCCTCCCATACGTGCCCTGATAGGGGATCAAACCCACAACCTAGGTATGTGTCCTGACTGGGAATCTCACCCGTAACCTTCCGGTGTAAGGGACAACACTCTAACCAACTGAGCCACCGGCCAGAACTATTATAATCTTATGGGATCTAAACATTACTATGTGGTGCATGACTGTATTTATTTGTTTTTAAAAATCAGAGCTATTAACAGGTATTACACATACCAGCTAAGTGTTTTCTTTCTCTCTACTTTATTAAAAAATGTAATGATGTTGTGCAGGGGAGTAAGTTTTTCAAACATTACTCATATAGTTAATATTTTTTATGAAGTAGTCATGATAAAAATACAACCAAATTTCCAACTTATAAGTTAAAAGACACTAACTTGTCTTAGGTATGTGATAGGACATAAGACATATATTTCAGAATAAACAAATGATTGAGGTTTTTAAGAAACAAAAATAATCAAAGTATCAAACCACAGATATGTATTCATGTGAAGATGATACAAACTATCATAGAAACAAAGCAGGCTTGTTTAGTATGAGTAATAAAAATTTTTCATTGAATTAGCTTGTCAGATGCTGTGTCTCAGAGAACATTTGCTCCTAGATATTAAGTTTAGAATAATCTGGAGAGGGGGAAAAAAAAATCTAATTTACACATAACTTATGAGGCCTGACGTAAATGTCTACTAAAGATCTAAGGGGGGAAACACTTGATAAAACATCCAATTATATGAAGGCCAATTTCTATAAACTGCATTTTATATACCCAATGACATTTCTAATAAAAGTACAGATTCATTCTCATATAAGAATGTCTGACCCAAAAGAAATGAAAATATTAAAAAAATAAAACTCAGTGAGGGCAGAGACCATGTATGTCCAACTTGTTCACCATCAAATCCTTAAGTGATATTCTCTCCATCATTCATCTGACAAATATTTAATGAAAACTCTACTATGTGCCAGGTCTGACTTCAGATCTGAGCAGTGAGCATACTGTTCCCAGGGACTTTACATTTCAGTGGAGAGGAGACAGACAATAAATAAAACAGGTGTAAAAGTATGTCAGGGGGTGATAAGTACTATGAAGAAAAACAAAACAGGGTAAGGAGACAGGATGAGGACATTGGATAAATTTTTACACAATTCCTGCTACATGTAGTAAAAATGCCTATTTTAATTCCTAGTTTCAATTATGCTTTATGTAATTAGAAGTTATTTGTATCTAATACTAATACTGTTTTTAAGAGAAAAAGTCAAGCAAATTAAAATGTAATTCCTGGAATCAATTAATAAACTAATAATTATGCTTTGTCTTATTTCAGTTTGAACAAAACATGATAAAAGAGTGTCTCCTTCCCTCTGATGTACGTGCGCACACACAGTGGAGCTAACAGGGCAGACTGTTTTCCTGAATTCTGGAGCAGGCCCGCCCTTGAAAGAGGAAATTGTGCGCTCGCGCTCGCTCTCTCTCTCTCACACACAATTCTGTTAAAAGAAAAGCTCACTGAGGTGTGTGCATGTATGCTATAAGAGGCAAGATTTGATTATGATGTTATTGCTGAGAATCAAAAATGCTTGTTATTTAAGCAATGGTGCAATTCTTTATAAATCTCATGATGAATTATGTTTTCAAATCATCAACTTGCCTAACCCAAGTCTTTGTCACTTTTGAGGGCTTAACAAATATCAGGTTACCTATTAAGTTCGTGAGGAGAAAACAGGAAAACAGCAGTTAAAATGATTTGTTTAAAACCAAACCAAACCAAGAGAATCAAACTGAATTGATTTTGGTGGCCTCAGATGAGAACCTTGATATCCATAATACTAATTCTGCAAATTAAACATGTAAAATGACCAGAAGAAGTTCTTTAAAGAAAAAAATACTTTATCTTCTTCTCTTTAAAAAAGAAATCAGTTCTTTAAAAAATGTTAACAGCACATAGCATTTTTTTCACTATAGCCACCCACATAATGTGGTAGTTTGTTCTTAATGGGCTTTGAGCTGGTCCCGCACAGTAAAGCAAGGAAGTTCTGGGAAGCTCTGTGAGGCAAGTTAAGTCTTACAGTTCACACCATGCTTGTATTTTTACAGCTGCTACATAAACTTTTCTGTGAAGGAAAACAGTCTGGCGCCAGGAAAGAACTGATCCCTCTGGCACTGGGCTTTACCTTGTTTCCTGTCCCAGCACAGCAGATACCCAAGGCCATGGCAGCTCCGTAACGCACATGAGGATTGTAACTCTCTGACAGTAAGGAAACAACGCTGGGGCACTGTTCCGGGGTCCTGATAAGAAACAGAGAAAGTGAAGATAGTGTTATACATAACATTTTAAATCAAGATGAGAGATTTTTAACCAATTTTTAAAAATTCCTCATCTGAGGATATGTTTATTGATTTTAGAGAGAGGGGAAGGGAGGGAGAAAGGGAGAGAAACACTGATGTGAGAGGAACTTTGATTGGTTGCCTCCCTTACGTACCCTGACCTGGGACGGAACCTGCAACCTAAGTATGGGCCCTGACCTGGAATTGAACCTGCGACCTTTTGGTTTGGGCACCATTTTTTTTTAAGTTATGGGAAACAACAGCTAAAATTAACAGAAATTGCAGAATTAAAAATCTATAGAATTCTAATTACTGATATTAGAAATCTGTCTTCAACATTCAGAGAATATATACAAAGAAAGGAATGTAATCAGTGATTCCTCAACCACAGTTGCATCTTACGAAAGTGCGGTCATTCCCTTGTGCCTCCTGCGTAGTTGGGAATAACCATGGTGGTGTTGGGGCACATACTGTTCTATATCCATTCTTATATTTCCTTCTTAGTCTGTGTTTAGTTTTGGAAGACGAGTCATTTATACAGATTCCAGGATGTTTCCAAAGCTGCATGAAAAATATAAATCTCCAGGCATTACTCCGGTTGAATATTAAACTGATAAATTAGCCTTAGTAAGGAGAAAATTCTGATTTTTTAAAAATCTTTAGCAATAACTTTGGTGTTGATAAGAATAGAGAAATTGTTTTGTCATCCTCTTATGTTTGTGACAAAGAAAAGAAACAAAACAACGCTGACTAATGAAGTATCTGACCTCTACAAGACTATCTTGTTAGAGTGGTTACCCTTGAGGGGCAACAGGACTAGTGGGGTAGTAACTAGAAAAAAATGTAAGGAGAGTTTATGGGAGGCTGGTAATGATCTTGAACTAGGTGCTGGTTACACAGATGTGTTCAGTTGTGAAAATTCAAGTTGTAGGCTAACGATTACAAGCACGTTTTCAGATGTACGAGTCGTATATGAAGGCTGGATTATTTTGCTACAAGGGCAGGATGGACAAGAGTCCATCACTCTTTCTTAAATGAATTCTCAGTTTGACTGAGTTCCCCAGTATGAATAATTTGGAAATAATACTAAAGGCGACAATATGGAAAAACAATTTAGTGTTGTGAAAAAAGCAATATACTACCAAGCAGAAGACCTGGGTTCTAGCCTTAGCTTTGCTAATTTGTTAGTATAAGATATTAGGGAAGTAACTTACATTTCCTTTTCTGTAATTAGAGATAACTTTTCTTGACTGTTTTGCAGGAGTAATATAAAAAACATGTGCAAATAAATGAAAATATACTGATAACTTATATGCATACTGAGATAAACAGAAAGTTATATAAGAGGAAGCCATGGAGTTAAAAACCCATGTTCGAGTTCCTGTTTTTGTCTATAAATAGTTGGGATAATTTAGACATGGTTCAATTAACCAAACACTTTGGGGTCTCTTTCCTCCCAAAAAAAGGAAGGGGACTAGAAGTTCCATAAGGTTTGTTCCACTTTTTAAAAATTCTATGGTTTCAATGAGAAATATTCCTATGAAATAAAAATGAAATTTAAAGTGACAGCACACCAGAGAGTTATTCTGCAACTTGTAGTTAGTTGATTGCGCCATCATTTAAATTTTACTTTTCACTCCTGTTAGGCTAAGAACTTAAAGCTCTGTCCATAACGTGATACTCAAAGTCTCTGACAAACTCTGGCATTGTCTACTTACTTACAAATACCATCCAAGACTGCACAAGTCTCAAGGGCCAAGAGCTGAGAATGTCTCATCTACAGCTCCATAAATTATTAGCACAGTGCTGGGTACTAAAGATAAAATAATTTTTATTTTATTTTAGTAAAAGACAAAGGGAGACAAACTAAATTTATATTTAGAGACTCATCCAACATGTATTTTCTACTAGGTTCAAGGCCTAATGGTTAACCACTGAAAAAAATATCAAGACCTTCACTGTTCCCCTTCCCCCTTAAGTTTATAATTCAGCTAAATAATCAAAAGAAGGTAGAGTTAACAAGTACCTGTGAGTGTTACTTCATAAGGGCTGAGTGTCTTTTAATTTTATGTGCTTTGAAGTTCCCAGTAGGGAGACCACGTATAGGTCTAGGGAAGGCCTGCTTTAAAAAAATAAAACATACACTGGAATAGGTAACTAAGTTCTGATTTGTAGTTTCAATAAAATTTCCTGGCTTGTAGCTAACAGTCATCTTGCCAATGTTAGTACTTGTACAAACCTTCCACAGAGCAGGAATTGTGCAAGGGCATACACACAAGCCACTGCCACATCATCGGACCATAAACTGCACGTATGAATTCCGTTCTTTCCGCTTACCGGCTATTAACTACTGTTTCTTTATTGACTATTTTCTGCTACTCAATGTTAAGTCATATTAATAAATCAGAAAGCTTTCAAGAATATGTTGTCTTTTTTCTAATTTATCTTCCCTAGAGGATGTACAGCAATATAAGTATACAGGCAGAAGAACTGTTCTAAGCACATGGAGGCCATCACTGTAGGAGGTTGGTGAGGTCATAAACCTCAGGGTAGTCCTTTGGTAGAATTATAAATTCATAATTCATTGGGCAAGTGCCACATGACTATCACAATGACATAAGAATTAAGAATATACACCTCCCCTCACCTTTAACTCCCCGGTACTCCCTACCAGCAACAGATTCCAAGTAATCTGAGCAGCATCCTACATTTCAAAGCATCGACTGAATGTAATTAATGAAATATACCACAAACACCTCCATCGACATACAGAATTCCATACCAAATAAGAGGAATGAAGACCACGCCTCCTGTATATTGCTTCTCCCACCATGACCATTCATCTATGCACCCAGAAAACTCAAAACCTCACTAATTTTGTTCCCTCACTTCCCACATATAATCTGCTACTAAGTCAAGTGAAACCCTTAAATCTTGTTTCTGTTTCCATTGCCTGTTTGAAACCCCAATCATCTCTCACTGGAAATAATAGTGATGCCTTAAATTACCCTTCTGCCTCTTTTGTCTCGTCTTCAGTTTTTCTGTGGTAGAGAGAACATGGACTGAGAATCAGAAAGACCTGGGTACCAATTCCAGTGCAGCAATCTCCACTAGATTAAGCACTCTCTAATCTTCATTAAGAGAGTGGCAATCACTAAATCTCTCTCAGCTTTAATTGTTCTATCCATAAAATGACACCTGCTCTATTTCATTCGTGCTGGGGAGAGTTGGTGCTATAGTATAATACCGTACTATAATCACCAAAATCTAGGTGCATAACTGGCAGCTGTCTTTGGGTCAGAACCAGGAATCTGGTTACTAGTGTGCTGTGCATTTTTATTCAGGGTTTTGACCTCCAGATTTTCTCACTAAGTTTTTAGGGAGCTAATGGTGCACAGAACATTTACCTCCTTGCCTCTAAGCAAGTGCAGGATACTCTAGGGAAAATGGACTTACAGCAAAGAGTTTATCCCAAACGTATCTTAAAACTTCATTTATTTTATGATCTCCACTTGTTAAAAAGGTATTATACTTAGAACAGGGCATTAACAATTTCATGAGACTCAGAAAAAATTTTGCCTGGGAACATAAACACTGGAAGTGTAACGCAGAGCTTTATCTAGCTGATTATCACAAAGACTAAAATAGGTTGTGAGGGCTATAAACTCAAAAGCACATAAAATTCTTGTTTCTCAGTTGAAAAACAGTTCTAACTCTGACACATTCTTTAGGAAAGTGTTAAGACAAGGAATGACACATTCTTTAATAAATTAGCTTAGACATTCAATCTCAGGAGTATAATAAAACCGTAATATTCTTTGTTTACCTCAATTTTTCAGCAGGTAGCTCTAAAAGGACAAAAGAATCTTTCTAAGCAACGGTAGTGATGCAAACATTTACTGAAAGCAAAACTGCACATTAACCTTTATCCAAACATATACATGCATACAGTGCATGTGTATATAAAACATGTTAAAAGTAATGGTTAATAAATAAATGATAAAATTATATCATCACCATTTTGCAACTTGGAATAAATTAATCGACCTCAGCATAGTTACCAATGACTGCTAACTTCATAAAATGGGAAACAGTTAGACCTTATTTGCACTGCTGGTCTCGCCCCTCCAGAGAGAGAGCAAGGAGAGAGAAAAATTGAAAACAACTACCAATTTACAGAAAATACAGAAGACCAAAACACACATTACATTACACATAGGGATGCAATCAGCAAAATCCATACTGTCGGAAACCTGACAGTAACAATGACCTGGTTTCTTCAACAAACCATGAGGAAGGGAATAGAGAGAGGCAATGTAAGGCAAGAGATGGAGTGATACCTACAAATTAAAAGAAAATCCACCAAGTATTTAATTCCATTAGCCTTTCTTTCAGTCATCTCAGATAATTCTGATACTCCTTAAATCTCAGCTTTTCTATATAAACATTTATTTCTTATATAATATCACAAAATAATTCCTATAGTTTGTTAGAATATCCTTGGATTAGCACTTAAACATTTGTTAAGTAAGCATTTAACTAACTAATCCTTGATAATCAACAAAAGCTCATCTCTGTATCTCCTAGAAAAATAAATGTCTAACAATGGTTAAGTCACAGGGAAAATAGTGGATTTTGTTTACAGGGCGGGGAGAGGTAGAGAGCAAAAACTCTAATACCTGGGAAACCATCTTATTAGCACAGAATGTGTTGTGTATGAGTTAATTTTTTCACATACTTATTATGTTTTGATATGTTGAATTTTAAAAGTATTTACTCAGACGATTACAAATTTGCTACCTGGATTTGTTTTCAACAATGAAACTACATATTGTGGAAATTCAGGCAATTTTTCCTGTTCTCTTTTATTTTTTGGCTAGTTTATTAAAAAAAGGTGAATACCATTAGAGGTTAAAAGGTACGGATATATTTTTTTGAATTGTTTTCATCACAATATAAAAGAGGTATATAAAATATCCATTATCAGGAAAATAACTAAGAAAAGAAAACAGTTTTGTTTCCTAGACATACTTTTGTTCCAGGAAACTCTATATCCTAAGCTACATTTATTTGTAGTTTTTTATTTTATCAGGTTAGTATTTATTGAATATCTACTACTTATAAAGTACTACAAGAAAAACAGAACCACACAGATCCTGCCCTAAACTTTACCAATTTTGTATTACCTTCGATATCTCCTCTTAAAAAAATCATCTTACTGGACTTTAGAAAAACTAAAAAATTAGTATAGTTTTGGACAAGTTTTTGGTGTACTGACAAACTGATTAATTTCCTTCTGTCAGATAAAATGGGGGGAGAGAACATTGCAAAGAGGAATGTGGATTCGTAAGATTTATACAAAGAAATTGCTACTTCACCATAAAAAACATGGTTCTTGAAAAGCTCAGCTGGTTAAAGTGTCATCCCAATATGCCTAGGTTGTGGGTTCAATCCCTGGTCAGGACACATACAAGAATCAACTAATGAATGCAAAAATAAATGGTACAACAAATCAATGTTTTTCTCTCTCTCTCTCCCTGTCCCTTCCTCTAAAACCAATAAAAAAAAAAAATCTCAGCATTTCTGGACAGAGAAATCTGTAATATTCAAAGCTATAATCAGTACTTTTTTTTTTTAATCCTTACTTGTGGGCATGCCCATTGATTTTAGAGAGGGGAAAGGAGGGAGAGAGGGAGAGAAACATCGATTTGAGAGGAAAACATGGATTGGCTGCCCTTTGCACATGCCCAGGTTGGGACCGAATCTGCAAACTAGGCACGTGCCCTAACCAGGAATCTAACCTGAGGCCTGTCAGTTTATGGGATGACACTCCAACCAACTGAGCCACACAGGCCAGGCATATAGTCAATAAGTCTTTGGCCTCTGCTACATTACCTCATACTGTTCCACGTGTGGCAGGGGGAATTGAGAAGAACCCCTGCAAGCCCTGGTCACAGTGGAGATACATGGGAAGTCAGTCCTTCTTCAGGCTGGAAGTTTGCAGTGATGGTCACAAAGCCTATGCATTTTACCACCTAAGCTCTTACCTGGCCTATGGGTGTTATACCCATGTTTTTGGTTTATACTAGTTCTTCAGCCCGGGACAAATAAAAAGGAGCTATTATCAATGGGCAGGGAGGAATGGTTAGAGTGTGAATGCTTCCAAGAGCCTAACTTAGTGCTGGGCATTCTCTGAAACTTTGTTAACAGTGGGGCTGGTACTTTCACAGTCCCTATTTTATAGGGGTTACAGGATATACTATTAGGGAACAGCCAAGAAAGGACAAGAGAAGTGACAGCCAGAGAATCTTAACAGCAGGTATATATCTGCCACCACTTTGTAACATTATGGTTCCTATCACAACCCTGGATCAAAAAGATTTGGTTTATAATGTTTATATAATGCTTATAAAGTTAAAAGAGAACAGGAAGGTAGGTAACATGCCCCTCTCCCTTTAAATCAGCAAGCCAAAAAGGATGAGTGGGCTGCCATCAACCTGTAGATTGTTAAAGGACTTTATTATTTCCTTGATTTTATAAAAATGAACATAAATATACTCCAATTCTCGGAAAATTTAATTCATTTTTGATATTTCAGTAAGTGTTCTGATGATAAAAGTCCACTTCTAATAGCTCATTACAGGTGATTACTGAAGACTTGCAGTGTTAGGAAATCTACACCAAGATATTTGGGTCCTTTATGATCACAGACCATAATTCCAGGTGTAACAATTTGTTGACTAAAGGACATCATCATTTCATGATATCACTTATACTACAGTTTCACTGATATTTTAAAAAATGTTGTAATTTTTGATAAAAGTAGATACAGTATAAGCAGCTGTCTGGCAATAAATAACCAGGCAATAATCTGACAAAAACTGTCAGAATCACCCTTTATTGAACGATGGAATGTGGTAAAAAACTTAAAAGCAACCAGGGCAGCTTAATGAAGAAACTTGCTGTTGCAGTGTCACCAGAGAGTGCTAGGATGTTTCCAACTGTCCTCCTACCTGCTCCACTCCTCAGAATGGTAGTGGCGGTGAAGACGGCAGTACAGATGGCAGCCTGTGTTCCAAGAGGGAGCAAGGCAGACCTTAACCTCATAGAATCATGGTTGTGTGTTGCAACGTGGGTTCCCTGAAGGACCAGTGAAATACTTTGCCTTTGTTTTATCCAATTTAAAGTGCTCCCAGGGCTGGAGCAACTTCCCAGATGACATCTGCTGAAAACATTTAAAGGCGAAAATGCTGGCCAGAGTAGCCTGGGGCAAGGGACAGTAGTCAGGACAGACTATAAACAGACTGAAAAGCCTAGAAAGTAAGAGTGTGGGAAAGGATAATTAAGAGCTTTTACTTAATAGCTCCTGTATGTATCAGGGGAATTAAAAAGACCACAAGCGCCCTGGCTGGTGAAGCTCAGTCAGCCTGCAAACTAAAGGGTCATCAGTTTGATTTCCAGTCAACCATGCCTGGGTTGCAGGCCAGGTCCCCAGTTGGGGGCGTGCGAGGCAACCACACATTGATGTTTCTCTCCCTCCCTTCCTCTGTGTCTAAAAATAAAATAAATAAAATCTTAAAAAAAAAAAAAAGACCACATGCATGCTCAGGATTGGACATATGCTCAGGAAAGTCCTGAGAAAACCCTAAACTTTCACCTCAGGTTCTGCGCAAGCAGGGAGTGAAGGGAGGATGGTAAACAACTGGCTAAGCACTGGAGAAGTGCCCCAACCCAGAGCCAACTTGCAGAGACTGGGAGAGCTTCTTTCCCCCTTTCTTTTTTTTCCTTTCTTGGCTCCAGACCTTTAAGGAAACTCCATGAAAACACTAGCAGACCACTAAGGTAATGGAACATAGAATACAGACTTTTAAAAGGTACTAAAAGTCACCAAACAACCTACAATTCACAACAAACAGCAGTAATAAACCCTTGGAAGGGGAGAGAATCTGATTTCTTAAGCTGCTAAATTATAATGTCCAAAATGTACAGTTTTCAACAAAATAATTATGAGGCATGCAAAGAAATAAGCCTATCCACAGGCAAAGAGGAATTAATAGAACTGGTCCCTGAGGGAGCCCGGGTATTGGACTTTATAATAAACTATCATATATAGACTCAAAGAGTTAAAAAAACAACAACAAAAAACAAAAAACAAAAACAAGCGAAAAGAAACACCATGGGAAAATAACTAAAGGAAACAGAACAATGTCTCACCAAACTGAGGACACCAATAAAGAGGAAGAAATTATAAAAAGAAACCAAATAGGAATTCTGGAGCTAAAAAGTACAAAAAGTGAAGTAAAAAATTCACTAGAGGGAGTCCAACAGTAGAAGTGATCAGGCAGAAGAAAGAATCAAGTTAGGTTAGTTGAGACTATCCAGTCTGAGGAGCAGAAAGAGAAAAGAATGAAGAAAAAGGAACAGGTTTTAAGAGGCCTGCGGGACACCCACGAGCTTACCAACATATGCGTAATGGGAGTCCCAGCAGGAGGAAAGAAGGAGAGAGGGGCAGAAAGAACATCAGAAGAAACAATGGTCTAAAGTTTCCCAAATTTTCTTGAAAGTAGAAACTAACAAACTCCAAGTAGAAGAGACTCAGAGATCAGTGAACAAAGATGAGAAAGACATACTCTAGTAGGAGACAGAAAATAAAGATAAAGTAAAAAGGTGAAGTACTAAGGAGAACAAAAATAATCAAGTAGGAAGTACTAGAAGAGCCAGGAGAGGAGGGCGGATGGCAGTACTGATTAGAATAGTAAGGGTGTGCTTCAATAATAAAGTGATATTGAAACCAAGAAAAGCGGTGAGGAAGGAAGCAAGCCATGTGGCTATCTAGAGGGGGAGTGTATCAGGTAGAGTGGCGACCTTTAAGTATGTCACAAGAATTTTTAAAACATGCAATTCCTGACTACTGAGTCAGGGGCACTACCTCTTTTCCCATAAGTTGTCCAAAAAAAAAAAAAAAA
>PVJD01008365.1:0-73349 GCA_004026545.1 Mormoops blainvillei
AGGAGAGGAGAGGGGAAGGGATGGTAGGGGAGGGGTAAAGAATTACAGATCAGTGAGAAGAAAGTAGATGAGTAAGAGTTTTATTAGTACATTCTCAAGGGAGAGGACAGGCATGCTGAGGGTGGTCAGTGAAATGCTTAGTAGAAGAGGCAACAGAAGAGCCTAGGCTGGGCTACTTAACTCATGGGGAAGTCAGAAAAAGGGGCCTTATGTGTGGGATCAGGAGGATTAGCCTGGGACAACCTGCTATCTGCCCATTGACTTAGGCTTTAGGAGACACACGCCTGGGAAGAGAGGAGTGGGGTGGGGGAAAAAAGGAAGGGGAATGGCACTGCGTCCTTTCTCTTGAGGCTTTTATCTCTCTTACTGACAGAAATCTTAGGGCAGGTCTCAGGGGTGGGTTTCAGTGGAATATTCATCATTTGACCAGGTGTGACCTTTCAGGGTCATGGTCTCTTTTTACTGGTCAGTGGCAGGGTGAACGGTCATTAGTCACTGCAGTTGGTTCTAGAGTCAAGAGCATTGCCCACAGGGTTTTACTGCTTTTCTGGGCATGAAGCTGAACCAGAACTGAGGCCTCAATGTTCTCCCTAGAGAGGAAACCTTTTGTATCTGGCTATAATTGCTGGTTATTGTGTTCAGCTACCTCAGTTTCCCTATTCCACTTGCTAAAGAATTTTCCTAGCTTTTTATTCCCCGTCTCAGTATCATAATCACTCATTTTATTTTTCCTTTTGGAATTATATTGCTTATCCTACATTATCTTCGTTTTAGTTAGTGAAGGCCAAGATATATGTCTATACATTTGATCTTTTATGTTTGTATAGATATACACAATAATGTACAAGTAATAGCTATTACAACCAGTTCACTATTTTTATAGTTTTCAGCTACCACATGAAACATTTGATTGTTGCAAGCCATTCTCATAGATGCTTGAGAAAAAACTAAATCTCCTCATGCCTTTGTCCCACTCTTCTTGTTATAGTTAATTTTATGTGTCAACTGGACTGGATCATTACATCTGGCCAAGGTGGAGGTATAGGTAGATACACTTTGCATCCTTGCACAACCAAAAGAAGGAGAACAGCAAATTTAAAAACAAAAACCCACCAGAATTGCCAGAAAATTGAACTGTATGGAAGTCAGACAACCAAGGAGTTAAAGTAGAAACATTCATCCAGGCTGGTAGGAGGGGGCGGAGATTGGCAACTGGAGCAGAGACAATGCACAGCAAGGTGGCAGCTGGAGGACTGGGTGGGCAAGATGGCACTGGTAGACCGGGTGGTCCTATATTTGCATGTGGATAAACCAGGAGGAACAACTGGAGAGTGAGACAGACCAAGCAACCCAGGGCTCCAGCTTAGGAAAAGAAAGTCTCAAAACTTCTGGCTGTAAAAACCTGTCAGGGTTGCAGAGGCTAGAGAAATGCCCAGCCTCACAGGAGAGTTGGTTGGCAAGACGCCCAAGGTCCCAGAATGTACACAAACCCAGTGTTCAGATAATCAGCACCAGAAGGGCCCAATTTGTTGATGAGTAGCAGGATAAGTGACTGAAAGTGGGGCAAGAGATGAACAAGTTCCCTCTTAGTTCCCTCTCTGACCCCTCCCCCACATACAACACCATAACACAGTGACGTGTGGTGCCCTGCCCTGGTGAATAACTAAAGCTCCACTCCTTATAATGTAAACGGTGTGCCAAGACAAAGAAATACATGGACCAAATGAAAGAACAGATCAAAATTCCAGAAAAACTATAACTGAGCTACAAAGAGATAGCCAACCTATCAGTTGTGGAGTTCAAAACTCTGGTAATCAGAATGCTCACAGAAATGGATGAGTATGGTTGCAAAATAGAGGAAAAAGTGAAAGATATGCAAAGTGAAATTAAAAAAAAAAATACACAGGGAACCAACAGTGAAGTGAAAGAAACCAGAACTCAAATCAATGATTTAGAGCAGAAGAAAGAAATAAACATTCAACCAGAACAGAACAAAGAAACAAGAATTCAAAAAAGTGAGGAGAGGCTTAGGAATCTCCAGGACAACTTTAAATATTCCAACAGCCAAATCATAGGGTACTAGAAGGAGAAGAGGAGGTACAAGACATTGAAAACTTATTTGAAAAAATAATGAAGAGCTTCCCCAATTTGGCAAAGGAAATAGACTTCTAGGAGGCCCAGGAAGCTCAAAGAGTCCCAAGTAATTTGGACCTACGGAATCATATGCAAAGGCATATCATAATTACATTACCCCAGATTAAAAATAAGGAGAGAACCTTAAAAACAGCAAAAGAAAAGGAGACCATTGCCTACAAAGGAGTACCCATGAGACTGTCAAGTTGATTTCTCAAAAGAAACCTTCTAGGCAAGAAGGGGCTGGAAAGAAGTATTCAAAGTCATAAAAGGCAAGGGCCTACATTCAAGATTACTCTATCCAGCATAGCTATCATTTAGAATGGACGGGTAGATAAAGTGCTTCCCAGAAAAGGTCAATTTAAAGGAGTTCATCATCACCAAGCCCTTATTATGTGAAATGTTAAAGGGACTTATCTAAAAAAATATCAAAACTATGAATAGTAAAATGACAATGAACTCACAACTATCAACAACTGAACCTAAAAACAAAAACAAACTCAGCAAACAACTAGAACAGGAACAGAATCACAGGAATGGAGATCCCATGGAGGGTTATCAGCAGGGAGGAGGTGGAGGGAGAATGGGGGAAAAGGTACAAGGAGTAAGAGGAATAAATAGTAGGCACAAAATAGACAGGGAGAGGTTAAGAACAATGGAGAAGCCAAAGAACTTATATGTACAAACCATGGGTAGGAACAAAGTAGGGGAATGCTGGTGGGTAGAGGGGTGCAGGGCAGAGGGGAATAAAGGGGAGGGAAAAAAATGAGACAATTGTTATAGCATAATTAATAAAATACAGTCTTAACAAAATCAACTCAACTGGATTACTGTATATCCAGATAACTAGTAAACATTATTTGTGGGTGTCTGTGAGGGTATTTCTGGGAGAGATTAACATTTGAATCAATAGACCCTGGAATGAAAGTACATTGCCCTTTCAATTGTGGGTGGGCCTTAGGGCATTATCCAATCAATTAAGGAACTATCTAGAACAAAAAAGTAGAGGAAGGAAGATCACTTTTTCTCTGCCTATTTGCATGAGCTGAGACCTCCTGCCCTCAGTGTAACTGGTTCTCAACCTTTAGAATCAGAATATATATGTGAATATTTTATATATATATATAAAATACTTTTATATATATATAAAAGACTATATATATAAAATATATATATTTTATATATATATAAAAGACACACACATATATATATGTGTACACAGACACACACACACACACATATATATATATGTGTGTGTGTATATATTTATATATATATGTGTGTGTGTGTCTGTGTGTCTGTGTGTCTGTGTGTGTGTATATGTGTGTGTGTGTAGATATATTCACATATATATATTCAGTATGTCCAAGTGCAATGTGTGTGTGTGTGTGTGCATGTGTGTGTATACATATTTCTCTGGAGAACCCTGATTAATGTACTCACCTCTGAGAAACCTAAAAAAAGAAACTTGGTAGAGATGCCCTTGTAGAGTTACCAGTAGACATTATAAAACAAATATAAATACCAAATTTACTGTTTTTCTCCATTCTTTTTACCTTCCAGGAATTTCTGGATATCCTGAACCAAGAGAAAAAGGCAATGTTCTCATTACTTTTTAAAGTACCCAAAATTCAATATTTTTATTGTATAGGCCATGTAAAAATAAGTATGAAACATACAACTGTTCTGATCTCGTTAATAAGCTTATTTCATGATACATATGACTACCATTGTTGTAAGATGTATTCCAGTCCAGACCATAGTTCTGATTGAATACAGTCTAAAATAAAAAAGGAAGATTTAAAGAATGACCTCCTTGTCCATTATTTTACAAAAATATAATTTTATTACTTTAAGTTAAAATGCATCTTAGTTCTGTTCTGGAGAGATTAAACAACAGGATATATAATAAGTTGTTTTGTTCATTTCTATATAACATAGCTAAGTGAATAATCACATTTATATAAATTTATTTTTCAGTCTTAAATTATTTTAATTTTCAGTTCTCCATAGGGTTATTTCTTTCCCTAAATTATCTAAGTTGGATATTTTAAAAACCTACTTAAATTATTTTTGTAACTACCATTTATAACATTACCATTAACCCTATGAACTTCAATGGATATAAATCAAATTTTTTAGTAATATATGTACGTGTAGGATTTCATACATGCATATTTATGTTTTAGATTACATTTTTGAGATAACGAGTTATTGGTGTTATACTAAGAGAATGTGGAAATTATTGGTGCATAAACATTGTAATTTATGATCATATACAAAGTAACAGAATAAGGGTTTCATTCCTGCTTTTTGAGTATTTTTTTTCATTGAGTTTTATTGGATTAGAGAAGCATTATAACCTCACTTTGGTTACCTACTGGTAAGAGCTATTCATGTGTCAAAATTATTTTTGAACGTTTCAAACATAAAGTGATTAAGTAACAAAGGAAGAAATTAGCATGGTTTAGGCTATGGGGCATAGTTCCAGAACCTGCTGGTTCACAAAAACTTAAATTATCCAACAATATTATTTTATCCACATCTTTAGTGTTCTTCATAATATGAAGATAGTTTCAGCATTGGTTTTAGTCATTTGAAACAGGGTAATTGCACTGAAAGATATATATCCTTTTTAAAAAAAGTGATGAATCTTCTTTAGAGGGAATACATATCTTATGTATTCCCTTATTCTTGATAGAATACAAGGTATGTGCAGAACAAGTCCAACCATTGTTAATATAATGAGAAAGGTTTTTGTATGGCATCGATATAACCTGGCAGCCAAGCAGAGTGGACTGGAATGTACATGCATGAATAATGACGACTTCACTGTACCAGTCAGTGGGGTTGGTAGAGGCCCGTTGGGTGAACATGTGTACTGTGTGGCCATCACATTCAAAATGACTGAGCAAGTAGAGTAGCAAATCTGCATCAAATTTCGCATGAAGCTTGAACATTTCTCCGTGGAAACTATTTGGGTGATTCACAAGGCCGCAGCTATGGGCAACTGGTGATTGGCAGCTTCATTACCACAATGAGCCTTCTGATGCATCACATTTCGTGCAGAGTGTTTTGGTGAAACATCAAATCACCCAGGTGACTCAGCCCCCCGACAGCCCAGATTTGGAGCCCTGTGACTTCTGGCTTTTCCCATAACTAAAATCGCCTTTGAAAGGGAAGAGATTTTAGACTGTCCATGAAATTCAGAAAAATACAACAGGGCAGCTGATGGCAATTGGGAGAACTGTGTGAGGTCCCAAGGTGCCTACTTTGAAGAGGACTAAAGCATTATGGTCCTATGCACATGTTTCTTGTATCTTGTACCTTCAATAAATATCTTTTCTTAGTGCATGGATGGATACTTTCTGGACAGACCTCATATATCAATAATCTCAATAATCAAGGATCTTTTGAAATGTATCCTCCACTTCTAATGCATAAAAGATTGAAAAACTCAGCCATCTCCTTTATAAAATATATTTTTAGATTCCCTTCTTTCTTTTTTAATCCATATTTCATCAGTTTTCTTCTATTTTCAGATAATTTTTTTAGTTTATTCATCATGTGTTTTTAAAATTGATTCTGCCTTATGTAAGTAATGAAGATATTTCTATTTTAAATCTTATTTATGTAAATATATATATATATTTGACAATAAGTAGATATTTGCCAACCCTATCCCCAATACTTATTTAGTAGGCTTTGAAAATTCAAAGGAAATAGGATTTTGTCCACACCTTTCAGTATGTCCAAGTGCAATGTAGTAAAGAATTTTCTAGAACACTGTATGAGGAGGTCATGGAGATGCACCACTCATCTTTCTCATCAAGAGAATCTGCTCCGGGGTGTATAGTTGGCATATAGTCCCCAATCACCTGTTATACTTTTGGATCCACTCCAATGCTAATGTTAAGCCTATAGCCTCCTATGGATGTTCACAGCCAGTGGATAAGCATGGTGGGATCAGTAGAAATGGGCTATTCCTGCTGAATGTGGGAATCATCTGATGGGGATCTCAGTTCTGGCATTCTCCATGTGCCTGGAAAGAAATTGTACAGCATTGCACTGCAGAGCAAGATAATCTCAAAATTTTCTCCTCCCCTCCCTCCCTTCCTTCCTGTAACACTGTCTAAAGATCTTCTTTGCCTAATTCTTTGTTTTCTCCCCTTTATTTTTCAAAGAAAATTTTTAAACAAATATTGTATATGTCTAATATGATCTTGGTGTCTGCTTATTGAAAGATCCAAACTGATGCACTAATGTTTTATGCAATAAAATTATGTTATAACACAGATAAGAAGATATGAGGGTAACAGAGAACAAAATCTCTCATTACTAAAACTCTAAGAAGTTAAATTGAGAAAAAGATATACTGTAGTGTGTTATGGGATACTGAAAGAGAACACATTTGAAAGTTTGATTTTATATTAAAGATTTTGGATATATTCACCAAATACATCTGACTTTTACTTTCAGTCACTGTATATTTCTACAGGTTCATGAGCTTTGTTTGTTTACCTCTTTCACTTCTTAAAAGTGCCTGTGGACACTTAAGATAATGTATGTAGAGCACTGAGCTCAGTTAGACATCTGTTACGTACACTGTTCTAATTATTTGTGACTAATGAGTGCAATTATAATTTGCTTTTATGCAAGTCAAATGTATTTTCATATCAGTACATATATGTGCACAATTAAAAGAATACAGACTAGGGTAAAAGTAGGTTTACAGTGGATCATATGGAAAATAATGCAATAATTAATAAACAATACAAGAATAAACTATGTGTTTTACATACTCACAACTGTAAGTAGTGAACCACCTTTTATAAAGAACACAGAAATAACCTAGGACAGTAATTTTTAAACTTATAATGTGCAAACAAAAAAATCTAGGAAGACATTTGAAATGCACATTCCTGGGGTCTCATATACAGATTTTGTTCATTTCTGGGAAAAATTTCCAGGAATTAGCCTTTTTAAGGAGAATCAAAGGTATTTTTAATGTTGATAGTTTAACAAATAAATTGTAACCAAAAAATATGCTCTATGTGTGTAACATATTTAAATGTATATATTTATTAATTTAACATGAATACATAAATTTAATTCAGTTGTTCAATTATGGAATCACCTAGATTAATATATACTTTTTCATAAATAACACATGTTAACTAAAGAAAGACATAACATTATTAAACATAATAAAACTTTTAGCACTAGTTATATTATTTCCATGACTGCAATTTTTAAACTCAAATAAAACTGTGTAACTAACTACTCATTCCAGGTGGCATGAGTAATTTTTTAAGTGTCAAAATCTATAACACTTGATAAAATGCTAGCACCATTCATAATATGAAATTTAACAATTTATATCAATATAATTTTACTTTTGCATCTGTTAAGTAACTAAAAATCTATTGGTTTTTATTTTAACATCGATTATGGGGATTTAACATTTTCATTTATAAGATATTAAGGTCACTGTATTTGTAGTAATAATGCCTTTCATAGTGTTATAAATAAAGTAACAGTTTGATAAGTCCCTGATGAAAGAATTCCATCTTTAATATCAATTAACTCTTTACAGTATCATTCACCATTAGTATGTGGCAGTGTTTATGGAAATAATTTACCATAAGATTAGCAAACAATTTTCAGTCACTGTTCCTGTTTTTCTTTGTGAAGGTAAAAACATTTTGACTTTAAGATTGTAAGCAAAGTGACTCAGTATAAAATCCTTTAAATAGAACTTTATATGGACTATAATAACTAGATATTACTTATTAAACTTATAAAGCTGAGAAGATTCCTTCATGAACCTGAAAATGAATTTACTAAACAAAAAGAATCAACTATAAATCTAAACAAAAGTACAAAAAATAATTCATTCTCTAAATAAGTCTAGCCAATACCATTACAAAGAGTAAAAGAAAAAGGAGCAGATGCATTGAATGGACTTTTCTGATGCAGTCAACAAATTTCATATATCACCTATTTGTCATGTGTGTCCTCTCTGAGGCACCTGATAGACTTGCGGATACAAGGTTTTAACAGCATAGTTTTTAGTCAAGAGGAATTTGAAAAAAACCTTCTAAAGAATATATGGAACCTCTTCAGTGGCAAGCAATGTAATTCGCGATGTATGGTACTCATTTATAAAATGAATTCCTTTAGTGATATCTGATAATTGGTTATGCTTACATCTATGGTCACTAGCTTCTTTGTGTTCTTAAGCTATTATTTCAAGGTCGGTATTATTCACCACAGGTTCTATAGATAATCTATAGGAGAAGAAATTCAAATTTTCTTATAGTTTGTCACAAATTTATCCAATGAAAAAGCTAGTATGAAAACTAAGAAATGTTTGCTGTTGGTGATTCTTTTTTCTACAATTGCATGAGATTATTATTAGTGTTGACCAGCATATTTATTATGATATAATGAATCCTAAGACTATAGTATGGTAATGGTTCCCTTAATGCAGATAATGTTGAGAGAGATAATAAGAGACTGAGAATGTTTAACAGTGAAACAGTAACTGGAAAATCAAGGTTATAACATACATATATCCTTCCATAGAATAATATAGAATAACCTTGGGTAAAGCAGTATATGACTTTTTTACATGAGTATATTCACATTGTTTGAACTTGGATTTTTATTATAAGCAACACATTCTAAAATAAACTTGTAATTTTATACTAACATCCCCAAATATAGAAAATAAAGACTTTTATAGAACTTATTTTTATAGAACTAACAGAGAGTGAATATTTGCGGTCTACTATAAAAGATTTGAATAAAGAGGAATATGATTATTTTAATTTAGAAAAGCGACCAACAATAATTTAAAATATATTTCGCAAACCTGGGTCAAAGTATGACATTAAAGTATTATATTCCGAAGAGTAATTTACATATAATCCAGTATAAGAAAATTAAGTTACTTAAAAATCAGTACACAGTTATTATTCACACTACAATGTATCACATTGCTTTAAGAACAAAATTTACCACGAAGTACCTTTTAAATTTAGGATCCATGGAGTAAAGCTGAAACAGCTGTACTAAAGGAAAAAAATGCATTTGAGTCTTTTTGTTTTGTTTTGTTTTGAACTTTATTTCTGTTATTTACACTATTATAGGTATCCCTATTCCCTGCCATACCCATTTGCCCACCTCCACTCAGTTCTTGCCCTGGCCCCCCTCCCTCGGGCATCAGACTCTGATGGTGGCTGATAAAAAAACAATTGATAATACCAGAAAAACTGGGGAGGGCACGACACATCTTAGGGAGAAGTTACAGAGGAAAACAGTAGGTTTCCTTCCCTTTTTTAAAGTGGAAGATGGCATTAAATATAAAATATCATGTGATCTCAATTAAATGTGGAATCCAATGAACAAAATGAACTGCCTAACAGAATAGAAAATAGTCTAACAGCTGTCTGGGGGTGGGACATACTGGATGAAAGAAGGTAAAGGGATTGGCCAAAGGACATATGTGCATGACACACAGACTATGACAACAGTGGTGATGGCCAGAGGGAAGGGGGACAGGGGCCTGGGTGGAGGGGAGCGGAGGGGCATGGGGATATTTTTAATAGTGTCAACAATAAAAATAAAGTTAAAAGATTGTTAAAAAATTTAAAAAATATGTAAGTTGTTGCATCTCTCAAAAGCTATGGATATTAAATATTTGCTTGGTTACAAATGATGACTTAAATTACAAAGAGAGAGGGCATGATTTGTAAAGAATTTACAAATAATTTTACTGTAAACAATTTTGCCTCTGAAATAGATTAATTTCTGTTTTTCTTTCAGTCAATGCTCTTTGTTAAATGTCTCTTTCACAACATGCAAAAAAGTTTTTGTACTTTATTTAAAAAATATTACTTTATGCTACAGTAAAAATAAGAGAACAGTATGAGACTAGTCATTTCAGCAAAACTTAATTTGAACTTTGAAATGTAAATTAAAATTTTAAATAATTCCTGTTATATAAAATGATTTTCTAATGAACATAGATACTAAAATCCTCAACAAAATTTTGGCCAAGTGAATCCAGTAATACATTAAAAAGTCATACACCATGATCAAAAGGGATTTATCCCAGGCATACAAGGATGGTACGATATTTGCAAATCAATAAATGTCATACACCATATAAACAAGATGAAGGACAAGAATCACATGATCATATCAATAAATGCTGAAAAAGCATTTGATAAATCCAGCACCCATTTATGACAAAAACAGCAAAGTGTGGGTAGAGGGAGCTGTACCTCAGCCTAACATAGGCCACATACAAGAAAACTACTGCTAACATCACACTCCATGGGCAAAAACTAAAAGCTTTTCCCTTAATATCAGGAACAAGATAACGGTGTCCCATTTTACCACTCTTATTCAATACAGTACTAGAAGTTCTAGAGATAGCAATCAGGCAAGCAAAGAAATAAAAGGCATCCAAATTGGAAAGGAAGAAGTAAAACTCTCCTTATTTGCAGATGGTGTGATAATGTATGTAGAAAACTCTATACTCCACAAAAAAACTACTCAACCTAATCACAGAATTTGGCTGAATAGTGTAGCGGGATACAAAGTCAATATTCAGAATCAATGGCATTTTTGTACACTAACAATGAACTGTCAGAAAGAGAAACTATTGAGAAAATCCCATTACTATAGCAACAAGGAAAATAAAATACCTAGGAATAAACTTAACCAAGGAGGCAAAAGACTGTACTTGGCAAACTACAGAACACTGAAGAAAGAAATTACAGAAAATACAAATAAATGAAAACATAAACGGTATTCAGGGGTTGGAAGAATTAACATCATTAAAATGTCCATATTACCCAAAGCAATCTATAGATTCAATGCAATCCCTATTAAAAATCCAATAACATAACTCACAGATTCAGTACAAATGCTTCAAAAATTTATATGGAAGCAAAAATGACCCCGAATAGTATTAGCAACCTTGAGAAAGAAGAACAAAGATGGAAGGGTCACAATACCTAATATCAAACTATATTACAAGGCCATTGAAATAAAAATAATTTGGTGGTGGCATTAAGAACAGACACATAGATCAATGGAACAGAAAAGAGAGCCCAGAAATAAACCCATGTCTTTATGGTCAATTAATATTTGACAAAGAGTGCATGAGCATATAATGGAGTAAAAATAACTTCTTCAATAAATGGTATTGGGAAAACTGGACAAGTTCACTCAAAAAAATGGAACTAGACCACCAACTTAATCCATATAACAAAATAAATTCAAGATGGATAAAAGACTTAAATATAAGTCATGACACCATTAAAGTCCTAGATGAAAACACGAGCAGAAAAAATTCAGATATTCCATGTAGCAATATTTTCATCAATACATCCCCTAGGGCAAGGGATATAAAGGAAAGAATAAATAAATTGGATTACATCAAGTTAAAAAGCTTCTGCAGGGCTAAAGAAACTATCATCAAAATGAAAAGGGAACTGAGTGTATGGGAGAGCATATTTGCCAATGACACATCAGACAAGGGTTTAATCTCCAAAATGTATGAAGAACTCATGCAACTCAACCCCAGGAAAACAAACAATCCAATTAAAAAATGGGCAAGGGACTTGAATAGATAATTCACCAAGGAGGACATACAGATAGCCCACAGACATGTGAAAGATGCTCAACATCCATAGACATTAGAGAGATGCAAATTAAAACCACAGTGAGATATCACCTTACACCTGTCAGAATGCTTATCATTAATAAATCGACAAAAATCAACTGCTGGTGAGTATGTAGAGAAAATGGAACTCTAGTGCACCACTGGTGGGAATGCAAACTGGTATAGCCATTGTGGAAAACAGTATGGAATTTCTTCAAAAATATTTTAAATGGAACTGCCTTTGGACCCAGCAATTCCAGTGTTGGGAATATAAGAATCTCAAAACACCAATTCAAGAGAACTTATGTTCATAGCAGCACTATTTACAATAGCCAAGAGCTGGAAACAGCCTAAGTGCCCATCAGTAAATGAGTGGATCAAAAAGTTGTGGTATATTTACACAACACAATAGTATGCAGAAGAAGGAAAGAAGGATCTTCTACCCTTGCGACAGCATGGATGGAACTGGAGAGTATTACGATAAGCAAAATAAGTCAGGTGGTGGAAGACAAATACCATATAATCTCACTTATAAGAGGAATCTAATGAACAAAATAAACTAATGAGCAAAATAAACCACAGGCATGGAAATAAAGAACAAACTGACAGTAACCAGAGGGGAGGTGGGAGGGGGATAACAGGAGAAAGAAAGGGAAGGACCAAGTCAAGGAAGATGTATAAAGGATCCATGGACATGGAAAAAGGGGAGGGGATTGATGAGGGGCCAGAAGGGGTGGTGGGGGAAAGGAGAACAAAAGGGGAAAAATTGGGATAACTGCAATAGAATAATAAAAAAAAAAATTAAAAGGAAAAAAGTTAAATAACTCCCTTTATATAAAATGATTCTAATTATATGAGGCTTTATTCAATATACTTAATTGACTACAGGTTAAATATTATTGTTTATAATCTCTTCTATCGAATATCTTCCATTTCTTCTTTTGTTGCTATTGAACAGGGAACTAATACTGGTCATAAATTTATTAAAATAAAACTACTTTATTATACTTTTTAGGTTCCTTGAATTTACCTTTATGATGCTATGCATGACAAATCTCTATTGTTTTTGTGCAGGAACCAAATATTTCACCCTCTCTCCCCCCACGCCCAACCTCAAGAATACTAGGAGCATGAGGAAAGTGCAGATTGGCTTTTTTTCTTTAAATTTAACAAACAAGGTTAATTGCTAAAATAATAAAACTAAGACATGGAGTGAAGAGGGACAATAATAGAAAACCTCCTAGAGATTGTCAATTTAACAAATGATTTGTAAATTACAAAATCTTTCATTATCGCATGTATTCGCACTATGTCCTCTGACATGCTGTTTGAAAGCAGTTGTTTTTGAGTGTTTCCCTGTTGGTGTCATTCATGCAATCACAAAAACATAATATAAAATCCTTCTGTGATTAAGAACTCTAATGATAATTTTCTTCTGAGAGTTGTTTTTGGAAAAAATTTGTATCGCAGGAAGTGCGTGTTAACATTCAAGAGAGAACAATGGTGCTGAAGGATGAGAGAGGAAGAAAGGAGAATTTGAGAATGCTAATTAAGGATGTTTTGATTTGCATACTCTGCAAATAGCTCTATCCAAAGGAGCCCAGAGGGCTATTACACGCAGAGCTCTGATTGGCATTAGCCTGGTCCTGACATCACCACCCTCATTAGTACACAGATGGCCTGGGAAATGGTATAACCAATAGCTCATATGAGTCCCATCCGTACTGCTCTCTGGTCTCTACCACTCATACCAGTGGTGTAATTAAGATAATGCCTTTCCTGCCATGACTTCAGCTGCTCCCTGGCAAAACTTATCTGATGTTTCTATTCTCACAAGTTAAGCAGTGCTGAAAGAAATCAAGAGTCCTAGTATTCACTTCCTAGTATTCTTTCTGAATAGCTATACATTTATTGATGTTTGTATCTGTCTGCATATACACACACGCAAACATTTTACATTTCTAAGAATCGGTTTCTACAAAGTAAAAATATATTATAATCACTTGCTACCTCACATCCTGTATAATGAGGTCATATTAGCAGAACATGTAACAATACCATTTGAATGGACTGTGTTACTGTAGAGGACTATTCTCAGAGTTCTACAACTAAAAAATCATCAATCATTGTGTGCTTGTTGCAGATATATTTTCTAATTAAGAACAGATAAAAACAATTTCTCAAAACCCTTTTTAAGGACATTTATTCATCCATGCATGCATTCTTTCTTTTTTAAATAATAGTAAGTGATTTCTGTGCTTCAGCTACTGGTTGGTCCTAGGATTCAGAAATTAGTAAGAAAAAGTCCATGTCTCTCAGGACTACGTTCTAGTGGGAGACAGACTATAAACAAAGTAATAAGTATGCACTAAAGAACTTGGGAGTGATAATTACTATAAAGAAAATTAAAAGAATAGTGAAATTGGGATAAGATTGAGATATACATTGTAGTTGATGTTCAAGAAATAACTTTCCAAGTAGAAAGCATTACATTCAGTAAGGTTAAATCACTTCCCTGAGGTGAAATTGTAAACTTGAGTAGAACTCAGATATGCCTATCACTAAAACAATGTCGTAACAATTGTATGATATTGGCTCCCAATGCAATAGTGATAAAAATATAAATGTGTATGTGACTATTTCATTAATATGTACCAGAGGAAGAAAAAACACATTTCCATATTATTAAATTTCCCACCATTGATGGTTTATTTAGTGAGTTTCTATTTCTTAACATATTTTCTTTTATACTACTTTTAATCCTTAGCACTAAGAAAAATTCATTAATTGAAATACAATTATGTAGAATGAGCACAATCCTATTTATGAGACAGCATGTGATCTTGACACTTAGCAGAAAATTTAATTTAAATTTACAAGGCGATTTATAATAAAGAGACCAAGGTAGTAAAAATGCTTCCAGTTATCGATTTTTCACACCATTTAGAAACACTGTAGATGAATTTTGAAGGAATTTTCCATTCCAACACTGCGTTTAAAGGGTGATCAATAGATACCTTTTCAGGCTGTTGTTATTCTTCTCTTCTTGCTGGAGAATATTCTCTAATAATTCTTTCAAATTAGGATTTTAGGCCACGTACTCTTTGATTACCCAGTGCCTGTCAAAGTATCATCATTTTGTCTTCATATTATAGCGATACTTCTTTTTTTTTTAGTTTTAGTAGTCTTTGTTCCATTCTCTTATGTCATTAATCAGTAGTGAAACCTGTTGTTATGTGTTTATAGGCAATCTTCCGCCACATACATTCCTGTGTTAATACTTAGCACTTTGTTTTCTTTCTTGATGATCTGATCTTGAACTGCCATACAGTGTAGGTGTGTGTGTGTGTGCAGATTATGATAGAAGCGTGTGTGTGTATATATATCATATATATGTGCATGTGGATGCATATTTGCATATATCTTTATTGCAGTCATACCTCATCTTGTGTGTTTCACTTTATTTGCTTCAAAGATATTGTATTTTAAAGGTTTATGGTAATCCTGTGTCAAGCAAGTCTATTGGTACCATTTTTAAATATCACTTGCTCAATTTGTGCGTTTGTGAGACATTTTGGTGATTCTAACAACATGTTAAACTATTTCATTATTATTATATTTGTTATGGTAACCTGTGATCAGTGACCTTTGATGTTACTATTGCAATTGTTTTGGAGCACCATGGACTGTACCCATATAAGATGGAAAGTTAATGAATAAATAGTGTTTGTTTTGGCAGCTCCACTGAACAGCGGTTCCCCTATCTCTCTCTCTCTTCCCCCTTGGGCATCCCTATTCCATGAAATACAACAATGTTTAAATTTGACCATTTAATAACTCTACAACGGTCTCTAAATGTTCAAGTAAAAGGAAGCGTTGCATGTCTCTCACTTTAAATCATACCTAGAAATACTTAGGTTTAGTGAGGAAGGCGCGTCAAAAGCCTAGATGGGTCCAAAGCCGGGCCTCTTATGCCAAACAATTAGCCAAGTTGTCAAATGCAAAGGAAAAGTTCTTGAAGGAATTTAAAAGCGCTGCTCTACTGAACACACAAATGACAAGAAAAACAAAACAGCCTTATTGATAACATGAAGAAAGTTTTAGTGGCCTGGAAAGGTCAAACCAGGCACAACACTTTCTTTAAAGCCCAGTCCAGAGCATGGTCCTAATTGTCTTCAATTCTTTAAAGGCTGAGAGAGGGAAGAAAGCTGCTGCAGAAGTTTGAAGTTAGCAGGTTGATTCCTGAAGCTTAAGGAAAGAAGCCAACTCCATAAAAAAAAGAGTGCAGGTAAAGCAGCAAGTTCTGAAATAAAAGCTACAGCAAATTATTCAGAAGAACTGGCTAAGGTAATTAACGAAGGTGGCCGACTGAACAACAGATCTTCCACGTAGACGAAGCAGCCTTATATTGGAAGAAGGTGCCATCTAGGACTTGCCTAGCTAGAGAAGAGAAGTCAATGCCTGACTTCAAAGCTTCAAAGGACAGGCTGCCTGACTTTCTTCCAGGGCTAATGCAACAAGTGACTTTAAGTTGAAGTCAGTGCTCATTTACCATCCCAAAAATCCTAGGGCCCATAAGAATTAATTCTACTCTGCCTATGCTCTCTAAATGGAACAACAAGGCCTGGATTACAGTACACCTGTTTACAACATGGTTACTGAATATTTTAAGCACACTGTTGAGATTTACTGCTCCAAAAAAAAAAAAAAAAATCTCTTTCAAAATATTACTGCTCATTGACAATATACCAGGTTGCCCAAAAGCTCTAACAGAGACCTGAAACTAGATTAATGTTATCATGCCTGCTAACACAACAACAGTTCTGTGGCTCATGCATCAAGGAGTAATTTCAACTTTCAAACTTTACTATTTAGGAAATATATTTCATAAGGCTATAGCTGCCACAGATAGTGATTCCTCTGATGAATCTGGCCAAAGGAAATTGAAAACTTCAGGAAGGGATTCACAATTCTAGATGCCATTAAGAATGTTTGTGATTCATGGGAAGAGGTCAGAATATCACCATTAACAGAAGTTGGAAGAAGAAGGTTTCAGCCATCACGGGTGACTTCAAGAGTTCAAGACTTTAGTGGAGGAAGTAATTGTACATTTGGTGAAAACGAGAAAACTAAAATGAAAAGTGGAACCTGAAGATGTGACTGAATTGCTGCAATTTCATGATATAATTTCAATGGATGAAAATTTGTTTCTTATGGATGAGCAAAGAAAATGGTTTCTTGAGGTGGAGCCTATGCCTGATAAAGATGCTGTAAAGACTGTTGAAATGACAATAAAGGGTTTAGAATATTACATAAATTTAGTTAACAAAACAGTAACAGGAATCGATAAGATTGATTCCAATTTTAATTAAGTTGTACTATGGATAAAATGCTATCAAACAGCATCACATGCTTCAGAGAAATCATGCATAAAATGAAGGTCCATCGTTGCGGCAAACTTCATTGTTGTCTTATTTTTAGAAACTGCCCCAGCCACCCCATCTTTAGCAACCACCACTCTGATCATTCAGCAGCCATCAACATTGAAGGAAGACCCTCCACCAGCAAATATATTACAACTTTCTGAAGACTCAGATGATGGTTAACATTTTCTGGTAATCAAGTATTTTTTTTTTTATTAAGGTACCTAAATTGTTTCTTTGACATGATGCCATTTTAGACTTATTTGACTACAATACAGCATAAACATAACCTCCATATGTAATGGAATTTTTTTTTTTAATTGTGTGACTCTTTACAATGACATTGCATTACTGTGGTGGTCTAGATCCAAACCCGCAGTATCTCCAGTGTATGCTTGTCTACACTTGGCTATTACTTACTCAAATATTACTTTTTATTTAGTCTTTATATTGTCTCTTCAAAAACTTTGATAAGATAGATGTTGCTATGTTTAAACATCTAGTCTTTGTTGATTGGAGAAAATATTTCTTAAAAAATTTATATATTTACAAGTTGAAGACACTAAATTTTTGGAAAGTGCCTGGACACTTTCAACACTTCTCCCAAGAATAACTTACTTGAATTTTGGAAGAAGATTGTTATCTATCTTTTTTCTACTTGGCATCTAATTTGCCCATAGGAAACAGGTTCCCTGATACTCTTGGCCATGCCATAAACTGTCAATAAAGTTGTGTTTACAGAAGATGGTCTACAGGGGTCAGCGTCCCCTGCTACTGGGTGGCTTAAGTTGCCAGATTCATGTTCTCAAAGCAAAAGCAGCCTGAACATTAAACTCTATACCTAACACAGGTATTATTAATTTAAAACGTGATAATTTGTCCTCTATATACTTTGCTTCTCATTTTATTTCTCGATTATTTCATACTCAGAGGTAGAGAAAAGGCAAATTAACTACTGGTTATCCTCAGAGATGCCAAATATTTGTCTCTTAACTCCTCTTTAAAACATTTGCTTTTTTTCTTTTGTGCTGCTTTCTGAGGCAATTCCTCCTCCTAATATTTCATCTCCACTTCAGTTGTATTTATTATACTAATGAGTGATTTTTAACAATGTATACATTTATAAATTGTGCACATAATTCCTATGAGCTCTAGTTTGTTATTTAAAATACATAAATTCATCATTTCAATGTGTAATTATTCTTCTGTGATAAGTCCAATACCTATCTTTATTACTTTATAAATAATAGTTTGTTTTGAGTCCTCTGCTGATTTTTCTATTTCTGGTTTTTATTTTTCAACTTTTAAGCTTGATCTCTGTTTTTCACAGCATTAACTCTTACTTACAAGATTATAACTTTTGTTTTTGACCTCTTGAGATTGATTATTAGACTGTCTTACACCTACATATTTATGGAGTTAACTGACAACCCCAGGAAAGAAAGCAGACATCCATGCCCAGAAGTCAGAAATTTTAATTATCTTGCTAAGAAGCAGAAATCCTCTATCTCAGTGTCCTAAAAAAAAATTACCAGTGACCTGGAGCATCGCTCTGCCTCTCTCATTCAAGATCCTCATCTTAATCTTTCTGCCCCATGACAGACCTCTTTGCCCTTCATCAATGCCTTTTACTACAATAACCAGCTAAGTAAATTCGTAGGCTTTTTTCTGCACTCATTTTGATTTCCTGTTTAATTACCTTCCCACACAGAGTTCCCTTTGTTTCCAATCTACATTTAACAGGTTACAGCTGTACAACCATTATCAATATCAGGGTAACATATGATTTACCAAATGCAATGATATTAAATAATTATTACAATTATCTATTAACTGCTTCCCTATTTCTTCAGTAGCAACACACAACTTCTACACAGTGCTGAAGAATGTTGAGACGGAGTTATCAGAGGAGAAGCACAGAAGTTGTCAGAGTTTAACATTCACCCTGTATTGTGAAGTTCAACGAATTCCTTGTGTCCAACATGTACAGATCTTATTGGGGCTTCAGTTTTCAAGGATTTCTATAAAACCAGTGTACTCTTGTATCACAATATCTAGAGTTAGTTATTCAGAAACTTTACTCATTTGATTATTAATATAGAGCCAATGAAACTTAAAACATATTCTTATTATGATAGACTTTATAGTATATTTATTTCACAAGTAACTTATGATAAACTGCTCCAAATAACAATTATGAATGCACATTGACGACTGTAGTATATGTGTTCAGCAAGTGTTCAATTACATATGAAAAAACTAATAATTTCAACATTTGTCAAATAAAATCATATACCAAGATATATAAGGTTTAAGGACACATGGTAATGGACATCAGGGTGGGGATTGACTGAGGTAGTGGGGGTGGTGGAGCAGGGGAGGGCAATGGGGGAAAAATTGGGACAACTGTAATTGAACAACAATAAAAAATCATCAAACAAATGCATAAATAAATGGAAAAACAAGGCAAAAATTAGAAAAAAATTTTTAAAAGATATATAAAGTTTAAATGAATGAAAGTACAAATTTTTTTTCTTTAAAAGGCTAAATGAAACTAACCAGAAGCATCTATGTAATGCTTTAATTCTATTAAATAATGTAAACTATCAAATAAAATTTGAAATTTATAAGCACAATGGGTATAACTGAATTCAAAAGTAATTAAAGTAATGACTCTTTAAGAGTTATGAAATTGATATTAAGTAATTTATTTAAACTGTAATAAAAATATGAATAGAAACAAGATTTAAAATGTTTGTTTGAAAAGGGACTTTCTAAAGAAAATGTCACATTTAATGTTATGAAGCAATACAGTAGCTCTGATTTAAGAAATAAATGGTATTTTTTATTTGTTTAGAGAAACTTAAACAGCCTTCAAATTTCACAGAAGAAACTAAATTATTTCAATTACTTTTCTACAAATTAATGTTATGTTTCTGACAGAATTTTGAAGGTTGAGAAATATGAAAACAATATAATATTTTTAGCCCTGAAATATAGTGTTAGTATGTGAGTATATACACACACACACATGTGCACACATCAAAATGTTGGAAATAATTTGTATCCATTCAAATCACTTTGCTGACTTTTCTTAATAAACTGCATGGCTGAATCTCCAATAACCCAGGAATAGCCAACCCTGGTTGCACCATTGTTATAATTGACTATTGTTATGCTCAGTTTCACCTAATTGAGAAGCCTATTGGAGCAATTTTAAACTCTTTACAACAGTCATTGGCTTTTTACTATTATGATTTTTTTAGATTGCAACCACTTATGAGCCAGAATTCATTATGTAGATATATAAAGCCAAAACTTTAATTGGTTTCTCAGAAAAAATTTTTTTTCTAACATTGTGATAAATTAAGCAGGTCACATGGGTTTCTTAGAAAAGAATTTTCACTATTAAATGACAAAAATATATAGGTTTATGACCAAGATCACAGTTTCACAATTTAGATAAACTGGGTCCTCACTTTCCTACATTCTTGCATAAAAGGGAACAACAACAACAAAAATCCTCCACTGGGGATCATTTTTTTTTTATTATTTTGGTTATTATTGTCTTTAGGGAACAATTTTTTTTTTTTTAAATCAAACAGTACTAAGCAGAAGAACTTAATAGCAGCATTGCTAAATTATAAATCACTGCTCTCTCTGACATTCTGAAACATCTGATATGATCATTTTAACCATATTTTATGAAGTTAATATATAAATTTTAAAGTGTAGATCTACTTGTATACAAAAATATATTTATATAAACATCATATTAAAATTATTTCTAGCAGGTCTACCTGAGCTTTGGCATCAAATTCCACTGATGTTTTCTCAGCCGATATACTCTCCTTTGTATTTTCTGAAGATGTCTGGAGTTTCACTAGAATATATGTCACACAACTTGAATAAATCATAAAAGCCTTGTGTAGAAAATCCTTGGTTTTGTTTTGAAATACTAATATTCTACTTTTGTGCAGAAAATGTAATTAAAACTTTATTCCTTATTAAATCTTATATAAGATACATAAATATAATATAAAAATGATTAAAATGATTTTAAACTCTGTTATTATCTTTCATCTTCTCTAGAAACAGCACATTCCCAAAGTCCCAAAGTACTTTCAACATTCTCCCCAATGATGATTCCTTCTGGTCACCCTAAAGATAGCCACTGATCTGGCTTTATGACTCTCATTTGTTTTATTCTTAGCTTGAAATCATGTTTACATTTCCAAATAATAGATTTATTTATTTTTTTTTTAGTTTTGGAATTTCATAAGAGGACAAATAAGGTCTATATTTAGGGAGGTACTTTTATTTGTTCAATATTAAGTTTTTGTTTTATATAAATACCATATATTCATTTCTACTCAGAATAATACTTGAAAGTTTAATTATATAGAAAAAGTGACAATTTGGTCAACTGTGTAACTAATGTATAAAGCATACACTTTTATTTTCAATCACTTGTGTGGAATTCTATATTACCTACTAATATCTCTAAGTTTGACTGAAACCATGTATATTAAAATTGCATAACTGACATGTTTTCACTTTATTTCTCCTGAGTTTCATATAGTATTACTGTATCAACTCAGAGCATCAGAAATTTCTATGCCTCCCTGGTTAGTATGGCTCAATGGATTAAACGTCGGCCTGCAAACCAAAGCGTCGCTGGTTCGATTCCCAGTCAGGGTACATGCTTGGGTTACAGGCCAGGTCTCCAGTAGGGGGCATGTGAGAGGCAACCATGCATTGATGTTTCTCTCCCTCTCTTCCTCCTTTCCCCTCTCTCTAGAAATAAATAAATAAAATCTTAAAGGAAAATAGTTTCTATACCTATAATATTCCAGTGTTCACATACCCAAAACTCAATCTGATAAAGTTTATTTAGAATTAATATTAAAAATAATAAAAGGAATAAATTTATCATTCCCAAATAATTACTCTAATTTGCATTTTTTCTGTATATTTTATAATATAATGTAATGAATTAAAAAATAACATTTTAAATGTATTATCTGCACAAAGGTGGGTAACTGTATTGAAGTTGCATTTTATAGGTCTATCAATTAATTTATACATTTTTGTCTTAAATAATGAGAATGGTTTTTACATTCTGGCAGCCAGAAATATCTGAAATATGTTATGTGTTTATTTGCAGAAGCAATTAACCTGGATTGTCTAGTGTTTCTTTTCCCCACCCTGCCATTCATTTCTCACCTCATTTTGTTTTAATGTTATTTTAGAGTTTATATTGTGTGTATGTGTGTATAGTCTGTGTATATATAATATCTTATATACTAATGTGCATGTTATAATACTTATATATATGCATATACATACATGTAATTTGTGCTTATATCTGTGCTCTGTCTTATCACACCCTACATATTGAATTGTAGGAAGAATAAATAAAGAAATTTGCATGTATTATTGGATATTTGAGCTTGATATTTTCTTTTTAAGTTATCATATCAACTGCTTAGATAGATTGCCTAGAAAAAAATGAGCCATTTGGAAATAATAATTTTGTTATCGATTATATCTTTATTGACAATTTATATTCATAATCTTTGTTTTCCTGCTTGTCTTCATTTTTTTTTCTAACAAAAACTAAGAAAAAAATTCCACTGGTCAATTGTTTTCTCATCGATTTTTACTAAGAAAAAGTACTGGCTAATGAAAGACCTTAAAATGTAGCCATTTTTTGATATTGATTTTTATAACTCAAATGGATGGAATAGACATAAAGGAGAGCTTTATATTAGAGGAGCATTGAGCTTTAATTGAAAAGAACAATGAATATTTTTTCAATTAAAACTGGATTCAAAATATATTTTTGCACTGCCTAACTGTAAGAATATTGGCACATTACCTAAAGTCCCTGTTATTAAGTGCCACTACAGTCTCTAAGCTTCAGAATTTGTACATATTCTCAAGTATATTCAACATTTTTGTTTTTTCTTCTGTTCTTTGCATTTATTGTATTTCATTAAACTTTTTTTTCATTATATTTTTTCTGGCCTCTGTCATCTGTGAAATTTTTCCTATATGATAGTAAGTTCTAGTTATATTTTCCTTAAAGATTTGGTTATATTTTTCCTTCTGTGTTTTTGTTTTTCATTGTTTTAAGAAAGTCTTTTTTTTTCCCTTCCTGGTTAAAAAATAGAAAAATAGTTGCAAAGCATTGTTAGGTTAGCATTTCTACATTGTCTTCTATTACAATGACATTTATTTTCTTTCATGGTGAGGAATGAGGTTGCACATTTTTAAAATAAAAAAAATTACTTCCCAGTACCAATTTTAAATTAATCTTTGTGATTTCAAAATATTACCTAATAAAGAGGAAAATGATGACTATCTTTTAGGATAACAGTATTAAATCAGGTAATGTATATTGGTAGAGAAAATATCCAAGGTCCTAGTACATAATCCTATTCATTTAATTGTTCTAATGTATGCATGACTTTGATAACTTTATGATAATCAATTAATTATCTTCAGAGTCATAAAATGTGTGATATTTGATATTAAAGTCTTTAGGAAATAGTCGCCTGAGTTTTAGCCTGCTTTTCTTTAGTTATAAACAATGGCTAAATGCTTTTTAAATAATTGTGTATCTGATCTTTTACTGAAAAGATCATGAGTTTCCTTGGAGCTTCAGAATCTATAATTTTATAATTGTTTTAAAGCCCCAGGACTTCAACGTATCTTGTGATGTTTTAGCGAGTTTATAATTACATGGATTTATAATGTCATCAATACTTTGTTAGTCTGCGTGACTACTGATAACATTTTAAAGTGGTCTTGTACATGGATATATTCCACACATATCATAGGTACATGAATATACTCTAACACACACACCTGAGGTGAAGCTTTTCAATGACACTCTTGCTTACATAAAACTAAGAAGAACACGATTAATAAATAAGTTCAACTTTTCTAGATAATGAACTTATTTGGAAACATAGACCATGATAAATTCTTTTTAACTATATCTCTATTTTATACCATTCACATTGCACCTTAATTTACTCAACAGAATTTCTTCTAAACCATAAAACTTGAGCCTTTTAAGATTTACTACTAAGAGAGATTAAAGAGAGACAATTCTTTTTGCCACTATTTCCATGAAGAAAAATGATCTTCTCCTCCTTTGAACTGGGACAACATGCAACTGCAAAGTTCAAGTGTGGAGACCCTATGTCAATTCCAGGATAGAAAGTAAAAGGACCAGAAGTTTCTCCATTGGCACCTTGGAGCTCAACCTACCATAAAAGAGACAACATGAAGAGACCTGGAGATAACATTGAAAGGAAAGGGCATCCAGCTGAGCACAACCTTCCAGCCGTGTCCTGTAAAGCACAGGACATGAGAGGGGAGAAGCCATTGCGGAAACGGATCTCTACTCTCAGGCATTCCAGTTTATAAATATGTAAAGTAGACACAAACCATCCAGCTAAGCCCACTCTGAGTTCCTGACTCAAGAAAATTATGAGCATATTTGTCTAAACCCACAGAATAGGGAACAATGACATAAACTATAAACTTTGGGTGATTATGATGTGTCAATGCAGGTTCATCAGTTGTAACAAATGTGCCTCTCTAGTGGGGCACTGATGAAAGGGGGAAGCTGTTCATGCGTGGAGACAGGATATGTATATATATTTGTACCACATATAAATATGACAATTGTACCTTCTTCTCAATTTTACTGTGAACATAAAACTGCTCTAAAAATAAGCCTTTAATTTAAAAGACATTGTGAGGAAAAATAAAATGATTTCAAAACTAAATACCTAATGTGTGTATTACATTAAGATAGTCTATTCTTGTTAAAACATATCAAGGGGATAAATATTGAAAATGAAAAGTGAGAACCTGGGTTTTGACATGAAGGAATAATGTGTATGAAATACACAGATTACCTTGAACACTCAGAACATTTTATTCTTATGATAATGTAATATAAAATTTGGATATATGAAACTAGATATAATTAGTGTAGATAGTGTAATTAGATGTTTGAACTCTTATAAAACTAGTAAACCATGTCAAGCATATAAATCATTATCAAATAAACCCATAAAACATATACTACTATAAATAATATTTTACTCTAGTTCACAATGTATATGTGAACTCAAGCTTGAGAAACTGTTTCACCTAATTTAATTTAAAAAAATTAAATTACTTTATTACAGAATTTTTTTTCAATAAGCAGTATCTAATCTTTCATAATGTTAATTATAAATGAACAAGAAAACTGAAATGTTTTCAGTCAGTGAACTACATATATTGATCAAAATGCCCCATCAAGATATTTCTTCTTTCATCCTCCCGTCATTGGTAACATAACTGTAATTGCTGAAAGTGAATGTTTATTAACATGTAATATGCATGCAAATTGTCAGAAAGCAGAGTTTAAGAAAGTTGTCCAAGAGTAATGACTCTACATGAATGTAAAGGTAAGAACAGATTGATAGGTATCTGTTCATTTTCACAAAAATGGGGTGAGGTCGATGTCAGAGAAACGATGAAAGAAATGTAGTGTGTTAATCTTAAAGGCTGTCTCTATCTTGGCAGGTGAATCAATATCTGTATAGTTGAATTTCACATGAATATTTAAATCAAATTTTGTACAAAAGAGAAAAATTATTTTTGCATTTTTATTAGGATGTATTTTCCTAATTAGTAACGAAGTAGAATATTTTCATCAGTTCTTTACATTTTAAATAATATGAAGATAATAGCATAATTTTAACTATATCATCAACATGGTTAAGGGTCATAATCGCACAATTTCTCAATTTGCATAACTATCTTATTAACTACTTCCTAATGTGACATGATACTTTGACAAAATTTGACTAAAGAGTTTATTATTATATTTTTGCTGTCAAAACCATTTTATTTACTCTCACAACATAACATATCAATAGTAATTAGTAATGTAAATTATCAGTGTGGGTTTCCTAAATATGAGTATTATTTTTTTGAAGAGTCATTCTAAGTACTTTGGCAAATGTATTTTTCCCTCCAGTTTTCTTGGTTAACAGCTAACAAAAACCAAATTATTCCTGGAAGCATTACATACCCATTGGTGTGATAGAGCAAGCTGCAGCAAAGAGATACATATTCTAATCAGGAGTTTAGAATATATTCCGTTTGCATACATGCGAGTGTTTGCCAGAGGAGAGTAAGCTGGAAAGCTATCATTTTGTCATTACTGATAGAGTTCATTTATATTTGGTTATATTTTCTTTTTAATATACCTTTTACTATCAAATTTCTTCAATCTCTTTCCTTCATTTAGATGAATCTTCCCTTACATTCTCATTACAATCATCTTAGAGAATAAAAATGTCTTACGAACTTTTACTATTGTAAAGGTTATATAAAGGTGTATTGTAAAGGTGTATAATAAGCTTCAATTATTTACTTTCAAATGTTAATGCCCATTTTAACAAACATAAATCAAATGTTCTGCTTTAACTTTCTTTTAATCATTTAATATGCTCTAGTCCTCCAGAGTACCTGATTAACACCTAGCATCATGGACACCATAAGTGCTAACAAAAAACAAGAGAACTCTATGAAGCACTGTGTATATAATATGGTGGTAATTATTGTCAATTTTTTTCAAATTATTTACTTCTGTGTTTCACATTTCTACTGACCTCTCCCATGAGCAGACTGTAGTACGTTATTCATAGCTGGTATCACTAAAGGAAACCTCAGTGGCTGCTAAAAAGGGAATTCTCCAAAATTTAAGGCTGAACGAATGGGTGGGTCCATGGGTGGGTGGATGGATTGATGAGTGAATAGAATAATGCATTATCTCCCCTCAAAGAAAATTATGGTGAAAAACTAGATACCAGACATTTAAAAATGCTTTATAGCAGCATATACTGTTACATAAATAGTGTCAGACACGCATAAATTTGGCCTACTTTTGTTCAGAATAAACAGAATTAATTACATATAAGAAAGTATCTGAAAAATTCTGAAAGACAATCTAAAACAAATGATGTCATCTCTTAAAAAACAGCATTTAGACATGCATACAATTATGCAAGTCAGTCATTTACATAGAGACATAAAAGCATCCTGCAGAGGGAGAAAATTGGTATGAATCAACAATTAACTTTCTTTCATCTAGTCAAACATTTTAGATGCTGCAATATAACTTTTTACACTACACAATAATGCTTGCAATTTAGAGTGATGGCATCAAGAAAAAGGACCTATTATTCTCTCCATTTAAAGGTATTGAAAGCAAGAGCAGATATCAGAGTGGTAAATATAGTTTTAAAACCTGTTGGCACATCAATGCATGTCAGCTGATTGTTCAGCATTCTTTCTACATGTCACGTGTGTGGTTCTCCTTTCACTTTCACCTGTAGTGTCTTCCTCCACACAATGTGATTCACAGATAAAGCTGTACTCTGCCCTTATACATGTCCATTGGCAACAATGCTGGCAATCACTGCAAATGCAATTTCTCCAGATTTTACCAACAGAGCAACTATTAACATGCCTACCTTGCTAAGATGTTCAACTTAGACACAAAGAGAACACCAGTTCCCAATTTTATGTTAAATTGTGCAGCAAATTAACATTGTTTTGTCTCTATTCTTTACAGATTATAATTGACTCCCCCTTCTTTCCTTGCCCCACACAAAGTAATTTATCCATTTTTAAAAAAATTTATTCATTTTTTTATGCATCTTCTTCTCTCTCTAGGGATTGCACACAAGTTCTACAAAGCTTGGCTGAGACTTAATTACTGAGAAAAACTGTTGGACCCCTTCTGCCCAAGGCTTTTAGTCAGCTGCCTGCAGGCAAAATAACATCCCCATCCTCTTTCAACTGAAAATTCTGACGCAACTTCATTCATGAGAGGGTTAATCACCAACTAAATTGACATATACACTTATTTAACAAGTGTTTAATACACTAGGCACTGTGTTAAACACACAGAACACAATAGTTAACTAGAAAGACAATGTTCTTGCCCCCTGGGCTTACATTATTATGACGGTGAGTGTGAGATAAACAGTTAGGGTAATAGACAAAAGAGCTACCAGATAGTGATCAATATTTGGAGGATAGGAAACAAGAGAGGAGAATATATTTGGGAGAGAAAATACAGATACTGAGGTCTAGAAAATACATGTTTTGTTTTCTCTATCCCTAAAGTAAGGGTTATTTTCAGACCTTAGGGAATTGTAAGTCACTTAAAGAAACAAAACCCGACTCAGAGAAGATGAGAAAAGGCTCTTCATTGGTAGAAAAAACCCAGCATCATTGCCAGAATTTGAGTATCCTCAGCCACAGCATTGGAGAAATGTTTGTCTAAAGAAATAGAAGGGAAGTTACCAGCAAACAGCACAGCCTCCAATGGCCAATGAACCTAAATAAAATTATAAATATTCATATGAATGAAAGAGGAATATTTTAGCTGAGAAATGAATCACTAAAAAGAAAAAGCTACATCTTCAGAAGGGGTGCAATGGCCTTTCAATAAAGAAAGTGCAACACAAAGACTCTAAGTAGGAATAAATTCATTGGGTTCCAGTGACATAAAGAAGGCGAGTGTGACCACAGTGGGATGCTTAAGAATGGAGTGGTATTAAAAAAAAAAAAAAAAGACTTAGAATAGGCCCAGATATACCAGGTAAAGGATGGGGTTTATTTTAGCATGATAGGAAGCTACTGGATAATTTTACACATAGCTGTGACTTAACCTGGCATAACATTTAAAATTAATAAAGGACACTTAGGACACTAAACATGGGATGGATCAGAAGAGAACAAGGAAGGAAGCAGGGAGACCAGTTAGGAAGCTGCTGGTAAAGTTCAGGTAACAAATAATTATAGCTTAGCCCAGGGAAATGAAAAGAAGGCGGCATTTTGGAGATAACATTATAGAACTTGATAATTTACTTAGATATTGGGTGGTAGGAAATAGTAGAATCATAGATAACTCCCAAATATTTGACTGAACAATGGAGAAGATAGTGGTTTCATTTTCTGAGCCAAGGATGCCTGAGAGAAGATTCTGGCCATATAAAGTTTAATTTGTGTCTCAGACATTAAAGGTGAGATACAAACTGTAGAGTTGTGTACATGAGGTTAAACTCAGTAAAGGCCAGATTTGAGGAAACAATAAAGTTTTATTTCATATAAATGGGATTGACAGTAACAGTTGATGCAATTACTAGGGGGGAATGTGCAGACAGAAACAAGAAGAAGGTCCTGAATGAGTCAATGAGTCACAGGGCAGTACAAGTTAGATGCTGTATTAGGTGTGTTTGGTTTTTTGTTTTTTTTAAATTGCAGCCATAACAAATAACCACAAACTTAATACCTTAAAACAACAGGAGATCAGAAGTTATAAAATAGGTCAGCAGGGCTGCTTCTAGAGTCTTTAGGAGAGAGCTATTCCCTTGTCTTTTGCAGTTTACACAGGTTGCCCACATCCCTTGGTTCTTGACCCTGCGTCACTCCTACCTCAGCTCACATCATCAAATTTCCTTTATGGACCCTTCTTCAGACTCTCTCTTGCCTCCCTCTTTTTCTCATAAAGTTGCTTTTAATTTCACTGGGCTCACTTGGATATATTATGGTAGAATGAGCAGCCAGAAGGGAACAGAGGCAGGGAGGAGGAGGGACACAAGTTCCAACCCTGGACTCAGCAGTCCTTGAAATTCTATGTATCTTTTCCATTATCTGGGAAACAAAGCCTTTGAATCTGTGCTTTCATCCCAAGGCCTCAAGGGCTGAAAGGGACCCATAGTGCCTGAAGGAAGAAGCCCATTAAACACCTTTAGGTATTCACACCCTGCCTGGAAACTAGCACCACCTTTACCTGTCAATCAATATGTAACTTCTCACTCCCTCAACCCATCAATTGTATAAGTCCTCAAGACAAAGACACAAGGGTTTGGCGCTCTTGGCTCTCTGGCCACGGACTGCAGACCACCTGGCCTGAGGCCATGCGTGAGCTTGCCATCCTGGGCCTCACCACCCCTGCACTTGCCACCTCAGCCTTACTTTTGCCACCCTTATCCTGTTTCACCCTAAACGTATGCCTTCCAGCCCTCCACCCCCACCTTAACTAGGCCCATTCTCTTCCAAGAGAACAGATCATCAATAAACCCTGCTTACATGCAAATAGACTTGCTGATCTTTAATTCTTACCTGCCTTGACGAGAGAACTGAGGGAGTCTCTCCAGTAACAGATAAACCAGGATGATCTCACCATATCTAGATCCTTAACTTGATAACATCTACAAAGTTCATTTTACCATATAACACATTCACAAGTTCTGGAATTTAGATAAGGACATCCTTGGTGATTATCATTCTGCCTACCACACTCATGTAGTAAAGTCTGGATTTGGAGTCAGTATGCCGTAATCTTTCTGGATAACATGAATCCTTGGAGATAACTCTGGAAAGGGGTGCATTTGGGGAAGAAATTGTACTAAATAGAGAAGAGGATTTTTAAGATGAAGAAAATATTAAAGATCACCTAAAACCCCCGCCCAAATCTTATACAGAAGAGAGGAATAATACTAGGAATAATCAAATGGGTTTATGTCTCACTAATTAGCAAAACTGGGACTTAAATTCATGCAGTTTACCGCACTTCCCTCTCCACAGTATAATCTTTTTAACAGACTTGTGTTCGATTGTGCACTAGCATTTGCAAGATTACTTGGGTTTGAATTCTATCACTTGGCTATCTCTGTCCCTAGTTTCTCCATTTGCAAAATGAAGAGAATAATGGTATTTACCTATTGGTATGCTTATCAGGTATCATCAAGAGAAGAGAATCAGTAGCAGTGTTATCTAGTATGAGATTCGCTATATGGATTAATTTATACATCTGAAGGAGACACCGGGCAAGTAAAGGATGAGAAAGAGAAGTCCTATCCCAGTAGGAGTTACCATTTAGCCAATCTGAGAAGTTACTCACGTCGGTAGGTGAAGTAGGGCTGGGAATTGGAGCTTGTGGGTTCGCCTATGGGAAGATATTCTATGTTGCCTCAGTGGGTCTACAACCAATCTTCTGGAGGAGGACCTAGAACTGCTGTTGGTCAGCAGGACCAATAGTAGGGAAGAAAGTCTGTCAGTAAAGTGTTATGAAAGAGAACATTCCAGAACCCACCAGGCAATTTTGTCATATTTGGCAACGAAAAGAACCCCCAAAAGTAATGACCATCATTTCACTTCACTTCTACCTTTTATTCTCTCACAAGTTTTTATAGTGACCAAGCCTCACTTAGAATGACATAAGAAAGGGAATTCTGGAAAGTTTATTCTCCAGTTTATACAAGTTGGTACATTAAAGAGTGTACTATTTACAATGGCACACACACATTCCTTTACAAATGATAGTCTAATAAATTTGATGGAAAATTCAAATTTCAATATTGATCTAAATTGTTAATAGATGCCATTCTTTAATATTCAAAAGAATTCAATTGCATATAGGGCAAAATATATGAGAAAAATTAGGAACAAGAACTCTTTATCTATAAAATAACATTGTTTAGGGAATGTTTCATATTTAGGAGGATGTTTACTTATGTGTAACTGTGCATCTATTGCTTAATTCCTGTTTTAAACAAAGTACCTTTTTAAAAATCAGGAAGATTTTTAAAACTTTATAGAGTTACTAGAGATATAGAAATGCTCAATTATGGATTATATTTGATGACCCGATATTCTTTGTTATTTAGTTATTGATTTAGAATTCACCTCTCTAAATATAGAATGGAATCTGCTTGCTACAATTTTTCTCCAAGGGCCAATTTTTTATCTAAAATACTTTTTTTTTTTTTACAAAACAAGAACAATATATAAATGCCTTATTCCTCAGATGCAGTTCTTATGGCCTTATCATTTTCTTGTAGTCTTTTCTAATCGTATATCAAATAGTCTTTCCAAAGGCTATTGTGACTTTAATGAAAACAGTTATTCTGATACTAAACTTAAAATATGTAAATAAAAATTATTATTTTAGGATATCAAAATTAGATAAATTTTTAGACTTTGAAAGCTTGGAAAGTCATTTTTTACATATATCACTAATTTTTTGGTATAATGTTTCCTTTCACAACTTTCTTTCCAAATTTGCTTGTTTTGTGACACATTGACAGCCTGTGATAGTTTTTCTTAGAAGAAAATATAATTACTAAAATTAATTTTATATAGACTCATATACTCACAGTACTTATATTTGTATAATTATGTTTTCATATTAGAAATAAAAATAATTCTTTTTTGTTTTACAAATACTGAAATTAAATATAAAAATATATTCAAGTCATATTCTGATGAGTAAATTCCAAATGCTAAATATAAATAAAGTTAATAACAAGTTTAACATCTTTTGTATAGTGCCAAGTGCAATTTTGTAAAATTGGATCGTATTTTAAAATGAATGCTTTACCTCCATCACATTTATATTGCTCTTCCCACTTACAGAAACATAACATTTCTTCCACATTTTTACATATGAAGTTTCAAGCTCCATTTTTCAATCTGTGTATTTTAAGGAGTGATATTCACAGATCACTGAACAGCCAAGTACTCCCTTAATTTCCTGGCCTCACTTGCGATAGTAAGAAATGTTTTAAGAAGATGTTTAATATAAGAAAATACTAATTAGTGTACTATTAACCGTGAAATTGGCTGCATTTAGCTGATAATATTGCGGTTTAACAAACATAAATCTTAAAAATCATCACTCATTTATTTTAGCTACTTTTGAAAAGAAATGGAAAAGAAGAAATCATAATTAAGTGAAAATAAAGAACATGCTGAATGTACACTGATCTAATTGAAAGAATAATCCAGAACCCAAATTTATAGTTGCTTTTTCATTACCTTTTGTTCCCACTAAAGATTTTGTTATGGAATATAAATAAAGAATTAAATTGTGTATAGGGCTAAATATTCTCAATTACAGTGTGGAGAATTCTATTTTGCATTTCTCTTTGCCATTATAATTCACTTTATCTCTCCCAATACTGTAGAACTAGAATTTAGCCAGGAAGAATTTTCCATGTGGGAACATAATAGAAATCATAGGCTGGAAAATATCTTTAAAGTGATCTGATGAAATATAATTGCAACTAGAAGCCTACATTCTGAGTACAGCATTGCTATCAGGTGGATATCCAGAATATATTTGAGTATTTCAGAGAAAGGAAAATGACTGGCTGTGGGAAAAGACTTTTCTCCCTTTAGCCAGACAAATCTTTACAAAATTTCCCATTATTTGAAATCTTAGTTACTTTACCGTATGTCCACAGGTCTTGTTTCTGCCATTGAAAATATATAGAAAAATTTAATTAGTCTTCCACATGATTCTTTGTGGCAGAAATGAAATAATATATGTACATGTTTCTCATAACATAAACTACTACCAATATTTAAGCATGGCTTTCTATAATCTCACCTAGTCTCAACAAAACATTCCAAGCAAATTTCAGCTAGTCTTTTTATTTGCCACCTAATTAGAAAGGCAGATTTGTAGTGGTAATCTTTCACTAACAGAACTTGAAATAGCAATTGTCAGGAAATATGAAAAAAAAAAAAAAAGAGCACTCTGACTTTCCAAATGCTGTACCCACTAACCTACACCAATAAAAATGAATAAATAAAAGGTTAAAAGACAGAACTAAGATAGAGAACTGTAAGTAGGGCAAATTCATGAATTCATTTATGCTTTTGGCTAAACTACATCCCTCATCTAGTCAGTTTGAAGCTGTTTGCACGGTAGGGTGTTTCACCTCATAATGATTTTGCAGCTGGGACGTGCACGGCATCAAAGTTTATTGGCATCCTCAGTGTCAGTTATTTCTAAGAAGCTCTTTTCCAAGATTCTGAATAAATTATCTCTCAAGTGCAGTGGTGCATGACAACACCCAAGATACAATTTGCAGCCTTGCACAGGCTTTCATTATTTGGTGTAAATGAAATCCCAAGTCATTATACCTTAAAAAAATATTGTGGTTTTTTTAAAATGTGAGCAATTGAAAGCCCTCCTAGGTCATTCGTTTAGTCCATAATATGCATAGTAATGAGTGTGGAAGTAGGTTCAATCTTTCCACAAGCGTGTACTTTGCTTTAAAAGACTAAAGTTTCTGTCAAACACATCATAAAAAAGAAGTTCAGGCAGGCTGGTTACATCTGTTCCACTGGGAATGCACCTAGAAAATTGGCCGAGAGAAAAGACAAAACAAGCAATGAAGACGGGAAATAATACTCTGAAATTTACAGTTACAAGTCAACAAAATATGTAGGGTATCTGCTGAATAACTATAAGCAATTCACACTTCTATGTGTCTGAAGGTTTTTCTCCCTCACATATGTGATAAGCTTAAAAAAAAATAAAGTAGATGGAAAGAGCTTTTCCTTGATCTGTTTATTTGGACCTTATCAATTTCAGGCAAAATGGCAAAGCTTATTTGACAATGAGCTTACACATATCTGCAGCCTCCCCTGTTATGTTTACTATGAATTTTGATGATGTTTTATATGAGCCTCAAAGCTATTTGATGTTGTTGCACTTTTAATCCATGAACTGAGTCATAGCACATCAAAAAACATTTAGTCACAAACCAATATGGAGTAAATGTTATCTGCCACAGCTTGTCTTGTAGTTGGTTTACCAAAGCAATAAATGCATACAATGATACAGTGTAACATCTTAACAATGTGAATGTTGAGGAAAAGCATTGAACGCTCACTTATAAACCAACCAAGCTTGGGTGTGATTTCACTCTGCATTACCAATATGTTTTAGAAAAAAATTAGCCCCTGTGGTGTATCTGAATCTGTGGAATTAAGAAAAAGAAAAAAGAAAAGAAGGAAAGGACTCTAATGGCTTTATCCAAAAAAGTCTAAATGTAATTAAACATTTGATTCATGTGGTTTTCTCCCAATATCAGTCAATTCCATGCGTAAGGACACTTTCAATTTTTCCTCCAGTTTAGTTTCATTACATAATGAAATGTTAAATAACATTTTCCTGGCATGGTAGATACTGAACAAGTATTTGTTAAGTGGATGAGTAAGTAAGTGAAAGTAACTGGTATAGTCAAATTCTTGAGTCTTTCTGTGCACAAATGGCCCTGGCTGGGGAAGGAGTTACTTTGAAACTCTGCCCGATAAATAATCACAAAGAAAGCTCTCTGGTATTCCAAGTATTTTGATGAAAAATTTAATTAAAAAAATACTAGTACTGGCAAAAGTTTAGAACCGAGCTCGTGTAAACCACTGACCAATTCTAAAATACTCTTTGTAATAGCTCAGATTGTGAGGATGCAGATTCTAAGATGATCCCAGCCTCTTGGTGCTAATGCTGGTGTGTAAATCTTTACCCTGAAAAGTTTGTCTGTCTACTTTGAAAACTCATTTTAAGATGGAAAGATTCTAAGTCCTGAGCTGAGTCTTACAGAAAAAAGTGAAATAACATATTTTTACAGATGAAGAAAACTTGGAAGAGATAAGCTAAGGACTTGCTTATGGACACATATCTAGTCCAGCTGAACTGGAACAAAGGGAACGTGTTTTTTGTTTGTTTGTTTTACATTTTCATGTGCTATTTATAGCTCTCCATAGATTCTTTGCAAGTTTATATTTCCAACAACCGTGGCACCATCATCAATCATCATCTTCATTTACAACAAAATTTCCTTAGCTGAGAAAATGACAATAAATTCCAATTGTATCTTTATTAGAATACCTCAACAGGAAAGGGTAGAAAAGACAATGTGTAGGGACTCACTTAATTATTAGAAGATATCATGTATATAAAAATATATGGCTGGGTCATGCAGTGCCAGATCCTCCGCTCTTTGAGTCGGCTTCAGCTATCTTCTTTGACATCCACAATACTAAAATATTCTAGAATTTTTCTGCATTTCTGACTGTTCCCTCAGAATTAATCACTGGATCTTTTTACTTCATTACATTGTCAATGGGAGAACCTTCAAAGAATGAATGCCCAGCTTGCTTCTCCTTTGAGCCTGGGAATTATAATCTAACACCATAACCTTAACTCCGCTATTTCTATGAATTATTTCTATTTCTATACATGTATATGAAGCCTTCCATTTTCACATGCTGCTCCTGAATTTCCTATTGAAATATTCATTATAAATTTTCTGAAAAGCTATACTATATCTTTCCCTCATTGTCTTCTCTCTCCCCACCCCACACACATGCATGCATGCACATACCATCACCACATTTAAGCATGTAAATAAACAGTCCCACTATCCTCTTTGTTATAGAACTGTATCTCTTCACTATCATACCTACCAATTGCTAATTCCTAACAATTCACATAATATCTTTCGTCTTCATTCTGTAATTACTGCCTTAATTTAGAAATTCAGTGATTTGTCATTCAGTTTTTCATAATATATTAAAACCTACGTGGCCTTATTTAGCTTCTCTTGATTCCAAAATAATTTACCTATTAGTCTTTTCAAAAAATATATTACTTTCTTTTCTTAACTTCCTCCCCAGTATAATCAGCTATAAATCTACTCTCTGTCTCCATAGATTTGTATATTTTGGACATTTCATATGAATGCAGCTCTCCACTACGTGGTCCTTTGTGACTGTCTTCTTTGACTTGGCATAATATCTGAAGGTTCATGCATGTGCTAGCATGAATCAGTACTTCACACCTTTTTATTACTGAATAATATTCCTTTGTATAGATATAGCACACTTTATATATCAATTTATCACTCGATGAACACAAAACACCATCTTAATTAAGGGTCCAAAGAGAGAATGATAGTGAGAAAAGTTATTTGTAAATGTTTAAATGTTGGTATTTACAATTTGTTTTATTTCCTCTCAAATTTTATGTACATGCCTTAATAGTCTTTCATATTAGGGCAAGAAGAATAAAACAAATATACCAGTTTCACCTTCATTTATTGATAGTTATTGAAACACTTTCCAGAGACAGAAGCTGAATAAGTTTCCAAAATGTGAAGAAACAACAGATTGATTTTAGTATAGGAAGGCATTAATTTCTATTACCGCCTTTTACAAATATGACAGTTAATAGTCCAACAATTTATTTTAAAGTTTCTTTCTATCTTGACAAGAATAATAAGCAAAACCAATACAGCAACTTTTTAAAATAAAATACTGAATTGGTTCTTAATGGTAGGCTGACTCATATGAAATTGCTGCCTGTATAGAGAAAAAATATTGTTTAATGTGGTTTAAGCCATCAGAAATGACTGAAATTCATTGATGAGAAGAAATGTTCAATAGTTTTAGTTACTCTGCTAAAAGTAGTAGATTGAAATTTAAATGAAACATATAAGTACTGTTATAATAAATAAGTACCACAAAAATTACTGTAGAATATTAAAGTGTCTTTTTTTTTTCTTCATAGTTCTTTCTAGGAGTATTTATTCCCACAACTTAGTTAATGTGAGAATTCAATGTTCTTGTCATTACTTTCTCTTCAAATCTTCAAAAGTCTTGGTTGCAATGACCAATTTTATTTTTTTTTAATAGCCTGGCTAGCAACTATGACTTGGCTCAGTGTGATAACCCTCGGTAAGCAAAGTTACCTACAAAAAAGTCTAATACCAGAAAACAGAAGAATTCAGGAGTGAATATGCAAGATGAAAGTAGCTCAAACCTAGATCCACCACCTCTTCCTACCACATAAAAGGCATAATTTCACTGCCTTTAAGAGATGAGATACCCATAAAAAGTTTATATACCCCCAAAATAAATCTATGTTTTCTTGACTGACTTATCTTAACATTTGTCAAAGATGCTTCTCTACAAGGTGATTTATAAATAGCAGAAGACAATTTTCAACAATTTTAGTACTTTGTCAAACATAAAGTTTGAAGAAAAACAACCTCTGCTTTCGGGTACATTTGTCATTGCTGACTGAATTCACTTACTCTTATTTAGATAGTTTATAAACAATTTTAGCACAGTTTTCTTTAGAAAGAAGACTTACTCAAAAAAATTACATTTTCTACAAAAACTTTTTTTGCCTCTCTGTGTATAGCATGTCTTAAAAGTGACTATATTAGCACATTAATACATAAAAGAAATATTGTGAAAGTAAAACTGCATTTTATATTACCAAAAGAATAATGATGACATGCATTAAACAATTAATCTCTTTTCATATTTAATACATAGATTTAAAGTGGCATATACACACACTACATGATCAACACTTTGCAAGTAGTGTACTGATTAGAATGTAATGGAAATCAATAAAAGTACATATATTACAGGCATTGCCATTTTGTTCTGATAATAATGCACAGGCAAAAGAGCTTCCAGACCCTGGACATGGAAACTCTAATGCATTATGCCTCACTACAAAAATAATGAGATTAAAAAAATAAAAGTTCTACTTGCAAAGATTATGGAAACAGTATTAAATTATAGAAGAGGATTTACTATCTGTGTATGTTAAATGTAAAGGGACTTTAAAAATTATTTCTTGTTTAGAGAATCTTTGTGCTCTGTTTAATAGCTATAAAATGCCAGGAGGGTTTCGGTGTAATGGCAGCCAGCATGAAAGAAAAAAAAAGAGGGGACATAAACTGTTATTGATTTAGAAACAGATCTATTATTCCTAATGTTCCATGTAACACATAAATTTTCTGTAAAATTCACAGCACAGTATCACATTGTAAAGTTGTTGGTGCTTTTCAACTAAGTATGACTTCGTGCTCATTTTATAAACATGGAATAAGAAAATGAAATATTTATTTTTACCATATTTTCCTGTTTGGAATATACCTTCTTGTCAACAGATATAAAATAGATTACTAGAGAAAGACAGTAAAATATGGAAAATACTGTTGGATAGCAAGAGCAAAGAAGGTGAAGCCAAATGATTTAAACTATATTTTTTGGAAAACTTAATATCAATGTCATAACATGTAGAAAATAACAGCAAAGTAAAAGAAAAAATTTAGTGGATCATCTAAAATTTATTATCTAGCCATAAATAAGTACTATTAATATTTCGATGAATACCCTTTTAATATTGTACATGTATGTACATTATTTATAGGTACACATATATACACATGCATAGATATGCACATATTTTTTTGTTGTTTACATATGGAATAATACCTATAAATGCTTTTCTTTTTCCAGAATTATATAAATAATCATTCATATAGTTTTTATTGATTTACTATTTCATATATTATAACAAATTATCAGTTCTTCTGGAATTATTTTTTAATCAAGACATCATTTTATTTTTATCCAAAAACACTCAAGTCTAATAATTTTTGCCTTAATCCAAAATTAGTTTATTATTCTTTTCTGATTTATTTGAAATTTCAACTCTAGTTGCAATTTCAACTGTATAAGAACATATATTATTAGTTTTTGTCATTTATAGACTATTCCAGTTATCTTACCATTTATTCTTGTACTTATAATATATTTTGATTTATACAGTTATGATTTAGGGTGAGTTGAAATGACCGTATAACATGAAATGCAATTAAAATAAACTTAATTTCATCTATTTTCTCTTTCACCATTATGAAAATGAGATACTGAAGTTGAAAAGACATTCTCTCTTTCTCTCTCATTTTCCTGAATTAGCTCTGATAAAGCTTCTAAAGGCCTCACCATCCCATCTAACACTATACTAAATATGTTCCAGGTACTCTTACTCATTATTCATTTATAGATTTATTTCTTTGCAATTATGGTTAAGAATTTATCCACAGTGAAGGCCACATTAGTTTCCATAATTCCAGATTCAAAAGAATTTTCAGAGGGCATTTCTTTTGTCTTTCACTATGTTAAAACAAAGGTGACAGACCCTTTCAGGAGACAAAATTTTGCTTTCCATTTACATGATTCACTTAAAATTGACTCTGTCTTCTTTGGCTAGAAATAACTAGTTCAGATACTACTGAGTTTTTGACTTGATTTAAAAAAAAGGAAAGCAAGCAAGCAAGCAAGCAGGCTCGTATAGTCCAGGAAGATTTATTTTTAGTAAAAAGTAGTAAATGGAAAAACTTATATTCCTTTCATATGTCCTTTTCTCTTTCAGGATTAGATTTCTCAGAGACACAGAAAAAATAAGGATTATCAATAAAATATAAATGTTGAACAAATTGCTTTGGTCAAAATACACCCAGAGTTATATGCATAATGTTTGGAGTCAAATTAGTAGCCAGTACTAAGTAAATACAAAATAATTACTTAGGAAGTATATTCACTGAGGGACCTCTATACAAGATGTAGAAAGTAACCTGTGGAAATTTTGTCTCTGAATGACTAAATTCATTATCTGTCTAATATACAGAAATACTAGAGTTAAATTTTTAGATTATTACATTAGTAATTATGGCCAGAGAGCTGGTGCTTTATAATCTTGTAAGTCAATAAAGAGAAGCTTTTTCATATAATTTGTAATTAGCTCTTGGTTTTGTTTTCATTTTGGTACATTTAAAATAAATATTTATAGTGCTCTGTGTAATCACAATAAGTATACCATAAAAGGATCAATAGAGAAAGATGACTCGGCAGGTATTAGAAATATATCTGTTCTGTTCTCTCTTCTATTCATTTCTATTTGCCTCACTGCATTATGGGAATGATTGTTCATCCCCTATGCAATGGCAAAGTTCTTAATAAAGTTAAATTGCATTCTTTCCAAACTATCATTAAAAGTTTAAGAGATTTCAGCTGGTATAAAGAAAGTGAGAAAAAATGGGTTTGGGGTAAAGAATAAAATGCAAATAAAATAAGTAATTTTGCCAAGCCTATGTTAGTTTATTATATTAAATCATTATATTTTATCTTCCAAGTTGGGCATTCAATAATTGAGTCAACTTCATTTTAAATAATTATTATTGTATTAAATCAGCACACAGATTTACAATCATTAAATACTGTTTTATAGGTAAAATAAAAAATTTTAACTTAAATTTTTGAAGCATTAAACACTGGAGGGGGGGAAAAGCTAAAGATAACTAATGATAAATGTGACAATGTGGTATTCTAGTAAAGTGTAGAGGCATAACCTTTTTCCAGTGTTTAGTTAGACATCATAAAATAATTTTTAAGTATCACAATGAAAGATTTAGCTAGTGTTTATGCTGCAGGCTGCAAACATTGACTAGAACACTCCCAGCTATTTTTCTATTTATTTAAAAACCTATTGTTCATAAACTAAACTAAATAGTATAACGAGTTTTCATTTTTCAATTGTGTTAACTTTCTCTGTTGTGTGTGTGTGTTTTAAAGCACTTCCAGTTAAGGAAATCTATAGTTGATGAAAAGAAAACTGGTATTATAGTAATATGTTTAAACAAATTTTAAGGGATTAAATGTATATATGAAAATAGTAAAATTAGTTTCATTTCTTCTACAGAAAATTTTTCAAGACATTTAAAAAATTCTTCTGGTTTATTTTCCAGAAAGGATGTGAGTGATTGAAAACATCAATAGAGGGCACTAAAAGGCTGCTCTGGAAAGTTTCTCATTTCATTTCAGTTACAATGAAGGCTCGCTGAGAAGGGGCAGTACCTTTTAGCTGCAAAAAGTTACAGATGGGATTTTGGAGAGGGAAAAAAAAGAAAAGCATGTACATTGTCCTTGACCCAAAAGATAAATTCACAAGCCTAATCCATTCAAATGTGATTTACTTTCCTTATATCAGATCTTATCTACTAGCTTTATATATTCTCTTTCTAATGTCTTATTTTGTCTGTGGTTCTTTCAAATAAAATTTATTTCTAGTTTAAACCCATTGAAGATAACCAAATTCAATCCTTGAGAATATTTTTTTTTTTAGTCAGACAGTCAATTTTTGGTGTCCTATATTGATGGAGGTATATAGGAATATTCCCAAGTAACAACTATCATGTTTATATTTTGCATTTGAGGTCATTTCTGACACTAAGCTGCAAATGATTATAAAAAGCTGTGGTGGTATACAAACCTTAAAACAAACAAATGTTAATGGTGATCCCGAGAGAGTTTGGAATGATAAACATGGGCAAGCCAATGAGCAGAAGCTGCTCTAAAAGGTGATTTTAGGAACTTTGGAAAAGTCTTTCTGATTTAAAGTGCTTTGGGTAGTACAATCAAACCATATGTTCAGAAGCAGGAGAAATAAACATTTGTGAACAGTATCGGTGCTACTACAGGGATTATAAGCACAGAGACTAAAAGTTATATCAGGGGATTGCCATGATGAACCTAGAGAGCATTTGAAGTTTATACTCCCCTCTTTTTGATAAAATCAATTTACTTTGATTTCTTTTTTTTTTTTTAATTTTAAGTAATTTACATCTACCTTTGTGTCTAACTTAAAAACCCTGGTAAAGAATCGCTGATATATTTTTTTCTGAGTTTTGGGTACTGGGGTAAGTTTTCTACAAGACACTATCTAAATACAATATCAGCTGTGGAACTATATCATATAGGGATTTACATTAGGATTCACGGAGATAAATCATCATTTATCCACTATGTAAAAATAAAATAAAATAATTAAATAAATAAAATAAAAATAAAATAAAGTAAAATGTATGTGACTTTAGAAGTGTAGTTAATAAGGCCAATTTTCCTTATCTTTATTTTTTAATCCTCACCCAAATGCAAAGATATGTTTTATTGATTTCAAAATGAGAGAGGGAGGGGTGGAGAAAGAGACAGACATTAAGGGCTGTCTCCCATACGCACTCCAACTGGGATCAAAACCACAACCTACGCTTGTGCCCTGACTGGAACCAGGGATCAATCCCTCAACCATTTTCTTTTTCTTCCTTTTTTTTTTTTTTAATGTAATACTGTTTAACTTCAAAACAATTTCAGCATTCTAAATATACAAAAAACCCAAATGTTTCAAATTCAGTTTACTACCGCAGATTCTTGAACTTTCATTGATGCAGCGACTCTTTGCTGACGGTGAAGAGTTCTACAGTTTGTTTTAAAAGTTTTAAATTATTGCACTTAACTAAAAAAGATCCAAACACTTCTCATGCCAGCTGAGGCCCCTCTTTTCCACAGCTAAGAATGGTAGAATGCTACATCACTATATACAAAAACAAGACAATCTGAAGCTAAATGGTTGCCCATCCATTTAGCTTCATAGGCCCAGACTCCCCAGGTCCAGCGTCCACAGGCCCAGTCTCACAGGACATGCACTGAGCTGCGGACTCCCGAAAGGCATCTTCCCCGTAGCCTCAACGCCAAGCAAAGTGCATCAAGGGCTTGTTTTGGTTATTTTGTTCTTTTTACAATTTATAGATATGTACATTTGGTAACTCAGGATTTCTAGCCAATAACCAAATAGCTAACACCATCTTTCAGGGGTGGGTGGGTGGGTGTGTGTGTGTGTGTGTGGGTGTGTGTGTGTGTGTGTAGGCAAACACATACATATATACGCCAGGAATATCTTTAAATGCCTTGTCACACCAACAGCAAAGCTCACGGAGTGAGGAGAACATGAGAGCCTTTTCATTTTGAAAATGTTTGGAAATATGTACAACTTTGATACAGTTTCAGGGTGCTCCAGACACCCTTTGCTACTTCACCTAAACCGCTGATAATTTCTAGAGCACTTTGAAAGGTTACATATGACCATGATCCAACTGTGTAGTTGATCCTAATGAGGGCAACAGACACATCTCCAATAAAAGCTGTGTCAGCTATGGTGCTCCCCTACTCTAAGGTATTCACAACAAGACAGATAAACAGTTTTTTTATTACTCCTTCTCCCTCTCACTATGCTCCCCCTCTTCCATATCTTCATCTTCCTCTTCCACCTTTTTTCCGGGAAACTTTAGTGGGACCCTTTGCACCATCAAATTTTCCTTTAGACCTACAGTCAGAGACATTCTTCTCATACTTCTTCAGTTTTGCAGGCTTATTGCTGTAAGGTTGCTTTTCGCTGTCACTTAAGTTACTGCTCAACTTGCCCAGCTTCTTTGCCATATCACCAACAGAGATGCCAGGGTTTGTAGATTTGATATTGGGGTGGAATTCTGCACAGAATAGGCAAAATGAAGAGGGTGGCATTTTGGGGGCATTAGGGTCTTCTTCTTGCTTCCCTTAGCTGGTCCATAATGTTTCATTTCCCGATCATAGCGGACTTTATCTGCCTTTGCTATCTCATCAAATTTAGATTTCTCTTTTCCCAACATTGTCTTCCACCTCTCGGAGCACTTCTTGGAAAATTCTGCAAAACTAACGGGAATCTCTAGGTTTTTCTTCTTATGTTCTTCTCTGTTAGTCTGCATCCTCCGTTAGTAAGCAGACATCTTGCCCTTTGGCTTCTTGGGATCACCGAGGATCTAAAGTTTCTCCCTTTCTTTTATTCTTCTCCTCCTCCCCCTTCTCCTCCTTCTCCTCTTTCTTCTTTTCTTCTTCTTCCTCTCTCTCTCTGTTTTCGTTTTTGTTTTTTTGGGTGTATGGGATGATGCTCCAACCAACTTAGCCCTGCCACCAGGGCTCCTTAACTATAAAATGAATATATTTTCAGCTGTTTAATTTGAACTAAGAATTAAATATAATATATATGTAAAGTACCTGTTATATTTTGGCACTCAATAAATGCTTCTTCACTTTCTTTACCCCATTCTTTTTCTTTTAGTTTTAATTCCTTTGGTTATACAAATCCTCAGTTGAATACAACATGAGTTATCATATACAGTATTATTATTGTAATTGTTAGGTAGGATAGTTAGAAAACCATGGTAGAGAGGGGGAGGGAGACAGGTCTCACTCCTTAAACAGCAGTCCCGAACTGGCTAGATAAAATTACCAAGAGTTTCAACAATCACAAGAAAAACTATGATAGCACAGGAGGAGGGAACCCTTGAAATTCTGTATGTATTGTTTCCATTATTTGGGAAAGAAAGGCTCTGAAACTGTGTATTAATTCCAAGGTCTGGAGAGGGAGGGGGAACCTAGGCTACAAGCATAAAACCCCTAAAACCCCAATAGTAGGGCTGTTCCACCAGTTGTGTGCCTGATTGCAGCTACCGTGATCAACCGTATTTCATAGATAAACTTGCTGTCTCATTTCTACTGTGCATGTTGTCTTTCACCTGAATTTCTCTCTACTAGTGAGACAAGAATTGAGGAGAGGGAGTACCACAACTGCAGTCTCCCCAGTAACGTAATCACTCTGCCACAAAGTATGACATTTGGTTTAAGCCTATGTTTTATTTCCTGTTGTTTCTTTGCTAAATATGCATGAAATTAATTTTATTTGCATTGCCTAAAATACAGTGTGAGACTGTACCTGAAATTATATAAAAGTTTCTTTGTTCAACTTAATAAGATTCATTGCTAAAATTTTAAGAAACTATACACATACATATATGTGTAAGCCCAATTTATAATCATATATGTAGATGTCTCTTAATAAAATAATGAATAATTATTGAGAAGCCAAAAATATATTGATGTCAAAACTAAATATAATTTTTTGAAAATTCAGTAAGGATCAGTCAATAGGTTTGTCTATATGACTTGGTAATAATCATTAAAATGATTACATACATTTTAAAAGCCTTGTGTATAAAAATATAAAATATGAATATTTGATTAACTAAAAGCATATAATGCTCACAGTTAAACATTTTTTTCTTGCCCTGGCTGGTGTGGCTCAGTGGATTGAGTGCCAGCCTGTGAACCAAAGGGTCCCTGGTTCAGTTCCCAGTCAGGGCACATGACTGGGTTGCAGACCAGGCTCCCAGTAGGGGGTGCACAAGAGGCAACCACACTTTGGATATGTCTCTATTTTTCTTTCTCCCTCCTTTCTCCTCTCTCTGAAAATAAATAAATAAAATCTTTAAAATTATTTTTCTTATAATCTTACATTTCAATTATAGCCTATCCATTATTTGTGTGTGGTATTTCCATTTGATTACCCCTAAAATTTTTTCTCTCAGTCAATATTTTCTTTTACGTAGAGTCATATTATCAAAGAGTTATATTTTTTCTGAAGATTTTTTAACTTTGCATCTTGACATTTTTTAACATTTTTTTCCATATTACTAAGATTCTTCCTATATTTTTTGCATTATTCAATTTTTATATACTTTACCTTTTAATTAAGTAAATATTTAGACATGCATACATATTAAGCCACATTCAGATTCCTCCTGCCACCTTTTATTGCCAATACTTGAATATTTAATATGTGGTTTTGAAATGATAACCAGCTATTTACATGTTCTCTTTTCTCACACAGGCACATGGCTATCATAGCCAGAGAAATGTACTTGACCATTAAATAGATAGATTACATTACAAAATATTCTGCAAATTGAATAAATGCTACCAATTTAAAAACTGACCTTGCGAGCAACGTTTTTCTTTTTAGTATATATCTAGTTTTTTTCCTGATATTTTTCTTTACATTTTTAACCTGATTATATGTACTTCTATATGTGAAAATTTCAAGTCAACTTTATAAATTTGGGAGCAATACTACCTTTCCATGTAAGTTAATCTCACCATTTAAAATACACAGGAATAAAAAAAAATCACAAATAGATATATTATATTCTAGTCATAATTATAGATCATATTTTAAAAGAAGTATAAAATAAAAATTATTATTTAATTGCAATTTACAAATATAAAATTTACAGTGAGATTAAATTAATAATTTACAGAATAAACAATCTTTGATAATTGAAGTGTTACTGTACAATATTAGAAGAACATCAGAGAAATAATGAGGGATGAACAATTAATATTTTATAAACCTTGGTTTATGGCTTTGATTTCTGTTCCAGAAAGATGTATGGTCGATGTTCAGAAATTCTATTTGTTCAAAAATTAGCACACATTGTGTCAGAAATCATGAGAAAACTAATTTCATATGTTCCTTCAACATAGAGAAACACTTTTATAATCTCCCAAAGAATTTTCAAAGAAGATATATTGTCAAAAATGATACATATGGGTTAAAAATTATACTCATTGATATTTTTTGTAAGTAAATACACATATAAGTATATTTATTAAAGTACAAAATAATAGAGGGTGAGCTACTACAGGGACACTCAGAGGAAACAGAACCACAACATCTATGAATTTAAAATTCAAGAAACAAAATCATAAGAACAGTCTTTACAGTTTAAACCATAAGTATTTTAACAATTGAAAAAAATAAATGTTATTATTTTAATTGAAAACTAATGATATATGAACTATGCATTTTTTAATGCATGGTTCATGAGAATCTATATAATTTTGAAATATGGATTTTACGTGCTATGGATATAAGAAGGGACTCATGTTCAGAAAACAGAAATTAGAGGCACAATCTAGCAAATCACCCAAACACAACTATGGGTATTAACATTTTATGATCAAAATCATATTATGAGGAAGAATAGAAAAATAATCTTTAAATGGGAAAAAACAATAAGTTTTAATACCTAATTCAAAGAAGAAAACTTTATAATATCCAAATTCTTTATAAATTTCATAATAGCATTGTGTGAAACAAAGCAGAAGATTTTATTAGGTTTTTAAATTTTTTTTATTGTTATTCTATTACAATTGACCCAATTTTTCCCCCTTTGTCCTCCTTCATTGCTCCCACCCCATTCCCACAGTCCACCCACACACCATTATCCATGTCCATGGGTCACTCATACATGCGCTTTGACTACTTCCTCCCCCTTCTTTCCTCCATTATCCCCCTCCCACTTCCCCTCTGATCTCTGTCAGTCTGTTCCATGTTTCTGTGCCTCTGGTTCTATTTTCTTGTTAGTTTATTTTATTCATTAGATTCCTCTTGTAAATGGGATCATATGGTACTTGTCTTTTACCGACTGGCTTATTTCACTTCCCCGGACTCTTTTGCAAAGGGAATAACTGGCATTTAAGAAGACATGCCTATAATTGTGCTAAGAATTTCACAACTTAGTTGGCAAAATTATAAAAAAATCACATTTCATAATGGCTCCATACCCAGAGCTACCTTATAAAACAACTCTCAGGAATGAAATTTCTACACTAATAAGGCCGCTCAGATTGTGTCTTTGTTAACACCATGACTGATTACTTTAAACAAATGATCTACTGTCCTATAATTCAGAGGTTAATGACTTCTGTATTTGAAATTGTTCAGCTTTAAATATGTTTAATAAATCTCAACTGAATTAGAATATGAGAGCTTCTAATAAGTTTTAATATTTTTTATTCTAATGCTGTGTTAGATATCACAGTAATGACTCCAGGAAGTAATGGACCCAAGAACAACTTCCTATTTTTATTCTTTTCTAACTTATAAATTTAAATACATCCTTTATATTTGTAGAAAGAAAAAAATCACCATAGAACATACAGCATATTTTTATGACTCCTATTTCAATCTTCTAAGTCTCCTACTTTCTCTGAAGTATATATACTGTTAAATGTTGTATATCTTCTTAACTTGTTTCTAACATTTATATTCATGTGGCTTCTTCTTAACATAAATCATAGTTGATAAGTGATAGCATATATATTTTTGTGTGAATTTTTTCCATATGATGCTATGTCTGCAAAATCTTCCATGCAGTTTCACAAAGTCTACCTCGTATCTCATTTTGTATATGAATACTTCCTCCTCCTTTTTCCTAGTAGAAGCCATATTAAAAGGATATACTTTAAAAATACATTTGCATGCCCATGTATATATTTCTTAATTCTAGATTTCTAGGTGTGAATTTTTATGTGTCAAGTAATATGCATAATTAATATTTCAATAACATCTAAGTTACAGCTCATATAATCTTATATTCACACAGGATTGTTTGAAAGTCCTCATTTCCTCTCTATTTTAAAATCTCTAGTATTCTTTTTTATAAAATTTGCCAATGTATTATGTAAAATGGGATAACATACATAAATAAACATTCAGGTATTTAAAGAAACAATATTATCTTTATGTTTTTCTAATTTTACATAGTTTTTCTGTTAGTCTGTAGAAGTTTATATACATATATATATCTGACTATAAATATTTTGTGGTATATTGTAATACTTAGATTTCTGCTCTTATAGTACTTAATAAAACCAAGCCCTGGATTTTAGTGGCTTACAAAAAGTCACATGTTTTTCCTGATCATAGTTCCACAAATTGGCTGGATCTTGGGAAATTTTGCCTGGTCATGGCTGGGTTTGATTCTAGTCTGGAAATCAAGTTCAGGTATACTTTGCAAACCTCATTCTAGAAAACATTAGCTACCTGGCCATGTTTTTCTCATGCTATTGACAAAAAGTGCAAGAAAACAACTCCGACCACATATGCATATTTAAAACTTCTCTTTGAAAACCCTGTCTATTTTTCTTCACATACCATTGACCACCAACTAAGTCACACTGCCTTGTCCAATAATGAAAATGTGGAAGGGAAAAAAAAAGTAGATTTGTGACAAGTTGATCTATTATGCTACTGTGAATGTGTTCTCCACATCAGTTGCATTTGCTTTAATTTTGTTACAGGTTTTAAAATCTGTGCACTCTAATAACCTTTCCCTTTGTACACTCTGGATTTTGTGTCTTAAATCTTCATGCTAATCACAAATAATTTTCATCATTTTAAATTTAAATATTTGTTTGATTTGCAAGTTTTTTAGAGTACTTTTTAACCAAAATGGATTTTCGTAGGCTTTAACTTATCTTTCTAACTCTGCTACGTAACTTGTATTAACTCATTTCTACATGAATTTAAAGTGCCATCTATTTCATATACTAAATCATCATGCATAAATTGTTTTATTTCTTAATTCTTTATTTTTTCTCCTAATCAACTTTGGTATTTCTGCACCAAAATCATATAGTTCTCATTTCTGTAGCTTAAAATCTTCCTTTCAGTATTAATACACAAAGACAAAAATGTCATTCCATCATCTGTCACTCAGAAACTGTACTGTACAAATGTGAGGTAAAATAGTATATTAACCAAGACAGTAAAGAATAAAGAGAATTAGTGAGCTGGAGTATCCTAAATTAAATAGATAGAATAAGGCAATGTAAATTGAGAAAATTGGGAGGATGTCATAGAAAAAAAGACAGTTAAATAGGTGAGATTTAGCCTTTCACCTTTAATGGGGAAATAGAAAAACTAATGTCAGTATATATATTTTTTCTGAATAATTTTCTTATTATTATGTTTGAAAATGTATAATTCAATAGTTATTATTACATTCACAGTGTCATCCTGAATAAAGAGGAAAACTGAGGTAAGCTCAAATTACCAAAATCTGAGTTTATTTGGGAACAGCACAGAACTGCAATTTGGTATATATAATCGATAGCATATAGTTTGGTATGTTTTGGGGTGGGCTGTATTGATAGGCAGGGAGCACAAAGAAGGGATGGGGGGTTCAGTTAGAGTCCAAGCAGCAAAATCATTGGCTTCAGAATGGGGAGAGGTTCTTGGTAAGTTTTCATTAGTTGAGTGATTGTTTCAGTTTTCTGTCAATAAGAGGATTATGGGAAATTGGTCTCTCAGTCCTTAAATTTCATTTTAGTGAGGGTGCATGCATGAGATTCTTCATTGTATTTCCTCTTTTTAGGTTCCATTTTAGGTTGAAATCCTTTCATAACTGATAAGCGGCATCATCACCACAGTCAATTTTAGAACATTTATATCACCTCAAAAAGAAATAGCACATGTATCTTTTAGCTATCGCCTCACCGCACACCACTCCCTAAGGACTAAGTAATCGATAATCTGTTTTCTGAACCTATGGTTTTACCTTCTCTGGACACTTCCTTTAATAGTTTAATGTAACATAGATCTTCTGTAACTGGCTTCTTTCACTTAGCATAACACTTTTCTTTTGCATACACTGTGGCATGCATCAGTACTTCGTTCACTTCATCACATTTTATGGTAGAATAATATTTCATTGTGTGTATATATATGTATATACATACCACTTATTTTAGCCATTCATCAGTTAAGGAAGATTTTTTTTTCATCTTTTGCTTATAATGAATAATGTTTCTATAAACATTCATGTACCAGTTTTTGTTTGGACATATGCTTTCATTTGTCTTGGTATATACTTAGGAGTGGAATTGCTGGGTCATACAGCAACTCCATACTTCGTTATTTGAGGAGCTGTCACACTGTTTGCCAAAGCGGTTGCACCATTTTCTCTTCCCATCAGCAGTGTAGGAGTGTTCTGATTTCGCCACATCCTCACCTGATTGTTATCCTTTTACTTTTTCATATTAGTGGATGTGAAGTAGTATCTCATTGTGTTTTTATTTGCATTATTTCCTGGTGGATAATAATATTGAGTAGTTTTTATGTGATGACTGGCTGTTTGCATATATCCATTGGAGAAAAGTCTATACAGGTTTACTGCCCACTTTTTAGTTGGGTTATTTGTCTTTATTTATTGACTTACAAGAATACTTTCTACATTATAGATAAAGGTATTTATTTGATATACGCAAATCTGTCCTTTCATTCCATGGTTTACTTTTTTATTTTCATAATAGTGACCTTTGAAGTACAAAGCTTTTTAAAACAATCTTCATTTTCCTGGTGTTTTTTCTGTTTATTTTTATAAGTAATTCGTTTTATATAAGATGGTGTGTTAGATTGCCAGGACTACCATATCAAAGTACTGCAAATTAGGTGACTTAAATAACAGAAAATTATCATTTCATAGTTCTGGAGGCTAAAAATCCAAAGTAAAGTTGGTTCCTCCTGAGGAACATGAGGAGGAATCTGTTTCATGCCTGTCAGGCTTCTGGTTGTTTGTGGGCTACAGTTACCATTTCTTGTCTTGGGAGAGCATCAGTCTGACCTCTGCCTTCATTATCACATGGAATTCTCCCTGATGGATTCTTTGTCCAAATTTCCCCTCTTCATAAGGATGGCAGTCATATTTAATTAGAGGCCCACCCTACCCTAATCTAACCTCACCTGTACTTAACTAATTGCAAGTGTAACAACCCTGATTTCGATTAAGGACACATTCTGAAATACTTGGGGTTAGGATTTCAACATATGAATATTTCAGTAATACAGTCCAACCCATAACAGATGCGTTGTCAAATATAAAATAGTTATCCAAGGTTTACTTAGACATTACTTAGTAAAAAATTTGAAATTTATATGACCATTTTCAAAGTCTTTCCCACACCTTGTCTCATTTATTTTTCTCATAAACATGTGGTGCAATAATCAGGGCATGTATTTGTTTCCATTTTATATATAAAGCAACTAAGATTTAGAGAGATTATTGATTTGCCCCAGTTTATTGTCTATATGTAACAAAAACACTGTGGTATATTGTTCAGCTCTACATCTTCTCCAAGAACTTTTACATTCTTAAAAGTAATGTTTATGACAATATCTATCAATTTTAAGGAAAGCTAACATCAATAAAAGTCACAATGTTTTTATATTCTATGAATTTATGAGAAATAAATGTTCCAGGAAAATGGCATAAAAGATTATCCAATAAGCCTGTGAATTCCACTCAGCTAGGTAAATACCAAATGAACACACAGCATTACTCTTGCTTTTAATAATTATTTTCTATTAGCAAAGTTAAGAATAATACAGAAAATAATGAATAAGAAATCAAGATCAGAGAAACTATGATGTATTGTTCAACTGTGTGATTCAGTTACTGGCCAAGACTAATTAAATTTGGGTGGATTGGAGAATTCCGTAATGCCTTTATTATGAAAATTAAACTTGAATTGGGGACTGATGTAAGGGGATGGGCTTGAAGTCAGAGAAAAGAGAGTGCATTCCAGATGAGGGCAAAAACATAAACCAAGGTAAGAAATTAAAATTGTGAATCCTCCCTCTGAGGGACAATTCAGATTACAGTGGCTGGAGAAAAATAATTACAGAATTAATAATAACTGAAAAATAAAACTTGCCATTTGTCTAATTTCATTAGTTATACTTGTTGATTAATAAGCGACTGCACTGCCCTGGCCAGGTAGCTCAGTTGGATAGAGCATCGTCCTGATGAGCCAAGGCTGTGAGCTTGATCCACGGTCAGAGCACACATAAGAGTCTACTAATGAATGCATAAATAAGTGGAACAGCAAATCAATGTTTCTCTTTCTAACATCAATAAATTTTTTAAAAATCTTTAAAAAAATAAGGGACTGCACTAATAGCTCGAAAATTTTATGTTAAGTTCAAACCATTCATCCAGCAAGAAGAAAATTGCTCTCAAAAATAAGATCAATTTTTCACTTCATGGCATTGAGGAAAAGGAGAGCACATTTAAAGTAGTGGCCTGAATTCCGTAGTAACCATAAGAGCTTCAGTAGTCTACCTACTGAGCGAGCAGATATGGAGTGTCGTCCAGGAAAGAGCAAAGCTCTCATCCAAGGGAAGCCACCCCTACTCTGGTAGGTCAGTACTTACACCTCACAGCCTGGTAAACCCATGTCTATTTTTCGGGAACTATCAACAAGTTGCCAAATGTGATCTATGCACTTGTCCACTAGAAACTGAGTGGGAGTCATCAACTCATTTCACATAGGTCAGGAAACAGTAACCAAAGGCTAATGGTTTTCTGTTACTACCAACCCAGGGTAGGTGCAAAAGCTGACCTAGAGGTTAGAGGCTCTGCATCCCATTACCTATCCCAGGAGATAGCTGGTGCCACCCTAAAAAGCAATTTACTCAGTGCAAAATTGAAAGTACTGCCTGATTTGCTGCTTTCCCAGTATTAATTTTTTTAAATGTTAGAAGTTTTTTAAGTGTCAGAATTGATGGGCAGGCCTCTTAGTTAAGTATTTGTCAGGTAGGAAGGAGCAGTGGTGAGGAATAATAAAGAGAAAAGTCAAGTTATATTATACTAATAGGTGAATCAGCATTCAATACATGATGAAGACTCTTGGGCCAAAATATTCATACAAATGTTAAATGTAAAATATAAACACAATGGTGTTTTCAAGGAAAGCTTTTCTTCCACAAAGTAGTCATGAATTGATATTAATAGTTAGAAATTAGTTAAAAATAATTACTTTTCTGGCTACATAATTAGAAAATTAGAATTATATGAAGAGTAGCTGACTTAAAACAACACTTAATATTAGTGTACTATGACTCTAGGAATGTTTATTTCCAGAAGTGGCTTGCCCCAAACTGTTAAGTAAACAAATACCATATGCCTTGCTTAGATTTTAGGGTAGCTTTGCCTTAAAATTAACAGAAAAACTGTCAACAGTGCAAAATAAAAATCGTGGGTGACTCTAAAATACATTGGTCACACCCAAAGCTCTAAAAACTTTTGGTTGATTCGTGGTATTATTTTTCTCCAAGAAAGTCCTTTATCCCATTATATAATATTTAGAATCCAAATAACTTGGATGCACTCCAATCAAATTACAAATCATATTAAGAATCTATAAAAACCTATAAACATGCTTCTCCACACAGTCACTAGAAACAACGTTTGAAAATACTCCTCTCCGCAGGCCTCTGGGGGGAGACACAGCCTCAAAAGTGGTTGCAGCATTTTCTCCGGCTAGTTCACAGCATCACTACAGAGATGCACACACACACACACAAAAGTACAAACGCAAATTTGTGAAGATAAGGGCGAAGTGAAGCAGATACTGAGATCTGAAAAATGCCAACAATACTACTTAGAATGAAACTAAAATATCACATTCATTTAGATATCTATTTGCATTTAGCAAGACATAAAATTACATTTAGTGAACACAAAAATTACATGACTTTCAATAAAAAAGCCCCAGCTTCTCAACCATGCTTTGTACTGTGAAATGATTTTCAGAGTTCACAAAGGCCTTATAGACTCTATATGATTTTATTTTATATTTTAGCTCAAATATAACCATTCTGTTTCATCACTGTAATTGACTTCCACATAAACAGTCTGTGTATGTGTGTTTATGCTATATTATTCAAAATTAATTATGTATCACCAGAAACATACTAGTCATTTTTAACATATCATAGAAACCTGTTCCTATAATTATCTTTAAAATATTGCTACATGAGAACTATTTTAGAGTCAAATCAAAGTTTAGGAATTTCCTGAGACACATCTTTTTAGTGAAGAAAGAAAGTGTAAATTTTAAAAGAACTTGCCTCAAAAGCTAACTTTTTGCTAATACTTTAAAAAATATTTTATGTAGACTTACAGAAAAGTTGGAAAAAAGTACAGAAGGTTCTTGTATACTCTTTACCAGTTCCCATAAATGTTAGGATCTTATACATATGTAGTCATTTATCAAAATCAGGAAATTAACAGGGTCAATACTATTAAGTAAGCGACGTACCTTACTTGACTTTCCTCATTTTCTCCCTCGTGTCCTTTCAAGGATCTAATCCAAGGTTCTACATTGCATTTCATTTTTGTCTCTGTAGTCTCCTCCAATATGAGACAGTCTTTCACTCTGCTGCTTCTCTTTTAATAAGATTTTCGTCTATGTTCTGAAAAAAAAAAGGGGCATTGATTTTCCTGATTATCTGCTGTCATAACGATTTTATTATTATTGAACTGCTAAGTTAAAGGTGAAATCATCAATAATTGTGCAAAAATACATCAAATAACAGAAACATTCAGGGTCACGTAAGAGAGAATAATTTAAACATGTATATTGTTCACATATAACCATATGATATATATTTTATCTCATCATCACAATATCTGTTGGAAATAGTGCTGTTCAATAGCACTTTATCTGTGATAAAATTAAGGCTCACACAAGACCAGATGCTGGCCCCAAATCACTTAACTGATTAGCAGCAGACCAATATTAAATAAATATATATATTTATGTATTTATATATTCTTAGATATATATGAACATATATACACACACGCATATAACAATCCATGCATTCTAGACACTCTCCAGCGCATGAGCTGTGCTAACAGCTGCAGGTGATTAGACTGTCACAGAATGTAAAACCTAAGCCTAAACACTTTTCAGCAGTTCTGCACAGCTTCAACTGCCCGCTCACAATAAACTAGGATACAACCTAATAGAACATTAGTTGCCAAGCTCTATTGTGATCGAGACCCTCAAGTTTGCACTTTTTTTTTATTAGACAAGGTCAAATGTCTCATATACATAAATATGTTAGTCATTTTACCAAATTTTAATGAGCTCTATGAAACATTTCTATCCAAACATAAATATTTAATTTCCCCCTTTCTATTACCTCTCCGTTGTGAGAGAGGTCATATTCAGAGAAGTCTATCCACACACCTCTGCCCCGAATTGCCTTGTCAACACATTACCACCCAGTCTGAGTTTTCCATCAAGAACTAGATGTTATTTGACTCACTAAGACATAAAGTTGGGCCTGTACAACAATGGTCCTTCATCAGATACCTGTGGTATACACTTGATTGAGTGGGGTATATAGGCCTGCGCAAGTCCTGAAGACACAAATAAGTTACGTGAAGAGGCAGCCAAAATGTTCATGACGTTCAATCCTGTCAACTACCTCTTCCTCTCAGCCTGCACTTAAGGTTCCATGCAAAGTTCCCTGCCATCAAGTGACAGAGGAAGAAAAGACAAAGCTTAGTTTAGAGGTGCTTCTGCATGATATGTAGGCACTGCCCAAAAGTGGACAGAGGGAGCACTGCAGCCCATTTCTGGGATGCCCCCCTGGAGGGCAGAACATCAAGTAGTGCACCTATTTAGTTTGTCACTTTACTTGGAAGGAGAAATGGCCAGATGTATACAACTGTATACCAATTCATGGGTCATGGACAATGATTTGTCTCAATGGTCAGGGACTTAGAAGAAACATGATTGAAAAATTGGTGATAAAGAAAAGTGGAGAAGAAGTATGTGGATAGATCTCTCTGAATAGATGAACAATGTAAAAATATTTGTGTCTTATGGGATGCTTACCAAAGGGTGGCTAAAAACAAAACAAAACAAAAAAAACAACAGTATTTCAATAACCAAGTGAATCTGACCTTTTCTATAGGTTTCATCCAGCATCACTCCAGACACCCCTGTCACCACCCAATGGGCTCATGAACAAAATGGCCATGATGGCAGGAGGGAGGTTATGCAAAGGCCCAGCAACAGGGACTTCTCACCAAGGTAGGCCTGCTTTTGGTTACTGCTGAGTATAAAGTCTTCCAGCAACAGAGATAAACACTGAGTCCCAGATATGTCGCCATTTCCTGGGGTGATCAGCCACATTTTTTTACACTGGAAAACTTGTATCATGGAAGGGGCAATTGTCCTTAGTGGAACAGAGATCTGCATATGAGTCTACCTTCTCTAAATGCACTGCTTCTGCCAAAACTGCCATCCATGGACTTGGGAAATTCCTTATTCACAATCATGCTACTTCACAAAATGTTGCGTCTAATCAAGGAACTCACTTCACAGAAATGTTTCCAACACCCTGAAGCAGCTGGCTTGAGAGAACAGTGAAAAGGCATTTTGAAGACCCAGTTAGAGCACCAACTAGGCGGCATTACCCTTCAGTGCTGGGGCAAGATCCTCCAGAAAACTCTGTATGTTCTGATTCAGTGTCCTGAATGGCACTGTTTCTTTCTCCCACAGCCAGGATATACAGGTCACGGAATCAAGGAATGAAAATGGGAATGAGGCCATTTACTGTTACTGATCCATTAGCAACGTTTTTGTTTTCTGTGACCTGATATTGTGTTGGTCTACATGTCTTTGCTCCAAAGGGAAGAATACTTCTCTCAGGAATCATTGTTGTAATGATTTTACTGAACTGGAAATTAAGACTGCAGCTTGGCTACTCTGGACTCATCTTATGTCTGAAAAAATAGGCAAGGAAAAGAGATACTGTATTGAGTGGGGTGACTGATCCTGGCTACCAAGGGGAAATTAGGCTGCAATACCAAGGTGAAAATAAGAAAAACTAAGCTTAGAATACAGAAGAATATAAAGCATCTTTTAGTATTATCATGTCCCGTGATTAAGGTCAGTGGAAAACTACAATGGCTGAATCAAGGCAGGGCTACTAATCACCCAGACCCTTCAGAAATGAAGGTTTGTTCCTGGCCGGTGTGGCTCAGTGAACTGAGAGCCAGCCTGTGAACCGAAGGGTCGTTTTTTCGATTCCCAAGCAAGGGCACATGCCCGGGTTATGGGCTAGGTCCCCGGTAGTGGGTGCTTGAGAGGCAGCCACACATTGATATTCTCTCCCTCTCTTTCTTCCTCTCTAAAAATAAATACATAAAATCTTAAATTATTTTAAAAAATTTTATTAAGAAAAAAAAAAGAAATGAAGGTTTGGGTCATTGCACCAGGTAAAAAACTATGACCACTTGAGTTGCTTGATGGAGGCAAACAAAATGCAGAGTGGGTAGTAGCAGAAGTTAGTTATAAATACCAGCTACAAACATGTAATTACTTACAAAAGTAAGAACTGTAATTATTATGAGTATCCTCCTTTTGTTATGAATGTGTGTGTGCATGTGTATAGAGAGAAAATGTGTTTCCCTCTCTTTTTTTGTCTTATCCTTTATTATAAGATGTATTAACTGATTATCATACTATTTAAGCATTATTAATTTTACATCATAGTACTTAAAATATGAGATATCAAGGAGGGGAGTACACATAACTCAGGGACTTTACCTCTTCTTCTGGAGAAAGGGTTACTACTTTTCAGTCGTATGATGGACAATTTTATCATGTTAGGCAAAATTCTAACCTTGTTATTGTCTTTCTTTGGAAATTAAATATGATTAAGGATATGGGTATGGGTGCCAAGTGACAAGAGGTAGACTTGTGATGGGTATGGCAACCAGATTGAGCTACTGCACATATACTCAGTAAAATATTACTCTAGGTTTTTCTCTAAGGACTACCACTACAAAATATCACAGGCTGGACAGCTCATAAACATAAAACATTTATTTCTCACATTTCTATAGGATGAAAGTCAAATATTAGGATGCCAGCATAGTTGGGTGCAGACTTCATTATATCCTCCCCCAGTGGAAGGAGCAATGGAGTTGCTTAATCCCTTTTATAAAAGTACTAATGCCATTCGTGAGGGCTCCATCCTTATGATCTAAGTGCCTCCCAAAGGGCCTATCTTCTAATATCATCACATTGGGCATTAGTATTTCAACATAGTAATCTGGGGGTACACAAACATTCAGACAATCACACAGAACATGAAATCATATATGTATATATTCTTCTAAATTCATACATATATATGTTATTTCTTTATAAAGATGTAGATTCTGTTGAGTTTCTTTCATTGGAGAACATTGACTATTACAGATGATCATGTGAGTAGACAGGAAAAAGTATAAATTCTTTTATTTCATAAATAAAAGCTAACATCAATTTTTGCTTCACTGGTTAAATTTATAACAGAGACCAGTCTCTGTTTTTTCAATTTGATCCATAAATCCAGATCATCTAGAGTAAACACTTTTTAAATAGTTAATGTTCCCATTTGAATCCATTATTAAAAATAGCTTTTATATTTATTATCTCATTTAAACTTTACACACACAGACATAGGATATAGACATAAAGTAGGTAATTATTATTCTTACTTTGTAAATGTTATAGGATGATTCGGAAAAGTTAAGTAATTTTCAAAAAGGCACACAATTTATGAGTGTTGGTGCCATGACTTACATTTAGGTTTTTGCTTTTTTTTTCAGTACATCATGCTACCCTTTTTAATGTCAATTGTACTATAAAATAACATGCTCCAACACATCTATTTTTAATCTTCAGGGCAAATAAGGCAAGAATCGTAACTCATTTGTTATCAGGTTCACACTACTGTACACTGTTCTGTCCACTTGAATGGTCTTTACAATCACAAATTTGGTGGCCAATAAACAGACTTTCATTGAACCTATTGTTTCCTAGATACTAGGCTGAACAATGAGGATGAGCTGCATAAAGCAAGGCAAGTTGGCTGTGTTCCCAGAGGCATTTGTACTGAGCAGGGGATATCAATGAGAAGGATATTGTTATCTTTTTTTTCAAACTCTAATTTTGTTTATTTTTTTATTATTTTTAATTTATTTTACTGATGATGCTATTCCAGTTGTTCCAATTTCCTCCCTTTGCCCCCCTCCACCCAGCATCTCTCTGTTCTTTGGGCCCCATCAGTTAATTTATATTCTATGAAGTATTTTTTGTGTGTGTCTTAGCATATTTACAAGGTAATGTTAAAAAGAAAGTGTCATCTAGGAAATGAGAATAATTCTATAGTAACTGTCATTTAAATAATTTGAATTTTTTGGAAGAAATATATGGAGCAATTTGAAGTATTATTATTTAATTTAAAGGGTTCTATCCATAACTCATGTTCACATGGTGTAACTATAAATTATAAATGGATCTTTTTGTTTTGGATAAAAAATAAGATGTAAAAAATTGTCATTCATCAACAACGTGATATGTGAAAAGTAAAGAAATTAGCTTATCTACTGGTTTAATAAGCAAATCAACCTGAAGGTGAAATCTCTTTCCTTCAATGATAAGAAAAAGGTTAATTACACTGATTTTTTTAATGCCTATCTCTGTGTCTTTTCATTGTTAAAATAAATGTTAATGTAAAATATTTCATCCATATTTTGGCTGTTTCCTGTCTTGAAATAATAACATTTTTCACACACTCAAACTTAAGCAGGAATCTTTTATCATAGTTGTGATAGCATTACTTCTTGAAAGTCTTATTGGATATTTCAGCTGATTATATCTATTTTTCAATAAATATGTATTGGTTACTCATTAAATGCAATGCTCTAGGAATCATGAGTTTTTACAAAATAAGATGGATTAAAGCTTGATAACTCTGATCCATGGCAGAAGGTTGGTTACCTCTGAGACTTAGTGCCACAGCAGCAGGTGTAATCTAACTTAATTGGGGGAGGGGAGAAAGGTGGTCAAAGAGGACACTTGGTACAAGTCTCTCCAGCTAGTCTTCATCTATATGACAAAAACAGGAATCCGGTAGTTTTCTCTTTTCTCATTTTGTCCTTTCTCCCTTAAAAGCTTCTACTGAGACTAGATCCTCAGGAAGTATCACCCTTGTTTAAAGATATAATACTTTGTCACCCTAGTGAAAAAAAAGAAAAATATTTGGTTTGCAATTTTAGGAAGGTGCAGTTTCCCTCATTATATATTTTTATACAACTCCTTTACTGATTGATGAAAATAATACTTTAGTTTGAATTTTTAGTTAACACAAAATTCAGACAGATTCTGACTCAATATCTTGCATATATTGTGGAGAAATTACTTAATATTTATTCACTTTCTAAATAATTTACTTGAATAAAAATGATGTGAAATGACTTTGTAAAAACATTTTAATAATTTGGGAAACATTTTATTTGATTTAACAACTATTTTTTAGCATAGTTTATTGATTATGCTATTACAGTTGTCTCACTTTTTCCCCCTTTGCCCACTCCACCCGGTACTGTCCTTCCCTCCAGCAATTCCCCCCACTTAGTTCATGTTCATGGGTTGTCCATATAAGTTTTTCAGCTCCTCCATTTCTTATACGATTCTTGAAATCCCTGTCTATTTTGTAGCTACCAATTTTGCTTTTTAATCCCTGCACCATTTCCCCCCTCTTCTCCTTCCCCCTCCCAGCTGATTATCCCACAAATGATCTCTATACTTATGAGTCTGTTCCTGTTCTGGTTGTTTGCTTAGTTTGTTTTGTTTTGTTTTTAGATTCAGTTGTTGATAGTTGTGAATATGTTGCCTTTTTAATGTTCATAGTTTTTATCTCTTCTTTTTTCACAAATAAGTCCCTGTAACATTTCACATGATAATGGCTTAATGATGATGAATTCTGTTGGCTTTACTTTGTAAAGCACCTTATCTGTCCTTCCATTCTAAATGATAGCTTTGCTAGATAGAGTAATCTAGGTCCTTGCCTTTCATCACTTTAAATACTTCTTGCCAGTCCCTTCTTGCCTGCAAAGTTTCTTTTGAGAAATCAGCTGACAGCCTTATAGGTACCCCTTTATAGGTAGCTATTTGCTTTGCTCTTGCTGCTTTTAAGATTCTTTATATTTTACCTTTGGAGTTTTAATTATGATATGTTTTGGTATTGGACCCTCTTTAGGTCCAACTTGTTTGGGACTCTCTATGCTTCCTGGACTTCTATGTCTATTTCCTTTACCAAATTAGGGAAGATTTCTTTCATTATTTTTTCAAATAAGGTTTCAATTTCTTGCTTTTCTTCTTCTCCCTCTGGCATCCCCATGATTCAGATGTTGGCACCTTTAGAGATGTCCCAGAATCTTCTTACATTATCCTCATTTTAAAAAATTCTTGTTTCTTATTTCTGTTCTGGCTGAATGTTTATTTCTACCTTATATTACAAATCATTGATTTGAATCCCAGTTTCCTTCCCTTCACTGCTGGTTCCCAGTACATTTTCCGTCATCTCGCTTACTGTAACCTTCATTTCTTCCTTTATGTTGTCGCCATACTCAAAGAGTTATTTGAGCATCCTGATCACCAGTGTTTGAAAACTATATCTAATAGGTTGGCTATCTCCATCTCGTTTAGTTCTTTTTCTGGTGTTTTGTCCTGTTCTTTTATTTGGGCCATATTTCTTTGTCTCCTCAATCTGGAAGCCTCCCTGTATTTGTTTCTTTGTATTAGGTAGAGCTGCTTTGGCTCCCTGTAAAAGGCATCTGTAAATTCTGTGGGGCAAAGTCTTAGGTAATCACTAGGGGTGGGGCAACCCAATTCACTGCTTTGTGGCTCTGCGTGGGGAAGAGCTCAGAGAGAAGACTGTGCTGCAGCCCTGCTTCTGGGAGTTTGCCCAGCACTCACCCCATTCCCAGCTACTTTACTCACTCCTTGTATGTGACTGGCACCCCACTACCTGTTGCCCTGGTGTTGGATCTCAGAGTGATGGGTTTGCATACATTGTAAGACTACAGAGGCCCTCTGAGCAAAGTTTTCTGAAAAATCTAGCAGTTTTTTCTGCTGCCCCAACCCTACCGGTTTTTACAGCCTAAAGTTACAGAGATTTATCTTCCTGGAACTGGAATCCTGACCTGTGCACTCTGGCCTGGGGCTGGGATCACCTGCTCCCAAGGTATCCCACCTGATGTTTATCTACCACATGTGAATGTGCTGCTGCCTGTGCCCGTTCCACCACTGTGGCAGCCTCTGCCTCTCCGTGCCACAGAGTGTCTCCTTGCCTCTCCACCCTGTCACCATGTTTCCACCCCTCCTACTCGTCTGGATGAATGTGGGTTATTTAAATCCTTGGTTATCAAACTTCCATACAGTATCATTTTCTGACAGTTCTTGGTGTTCTTTGTTTTGATATTTAGTTGCAATTCCTTTTTGTGGTTGCGTGAGGAGGTGAATTGTGTCTACTTACACCTCCATCTTGACTGGGAGTTTAACAACTATTTTGATAATGTCACTATATATGTGGAGCTCTCTGTAAATATTACCATGAATTACAAAAAAAAAAAGTCATTGGTTCATACTCACAAAAAGCTAATAGTCAAGTGAGAGAATCTGACATGCACAGTGTGTTACAATGACATAGGAAGTATATTTTAAATGCTGATTACCTATGCAAAATATAAGCCCACATTGAGAAAAAAATACAAATTCTGCCTAAAGATCAGGAAAAACTTAATGGATATTATATGTTGGGGTAGTTTATTGAGATTGTAACCACTCACATTATCAGGCCTATTGCCATAGCAACTTTCATGCTATAATGAAGCCATGGTGGAGAAGTCACATGGCAAGGAACTGAGAATTAACACCTGAAAATAGCCAACCAGGAACTAGGTCTTCAGTCTCACACTCCTTGGGAAACTAAAATCTACCAATAATCACATGAATTTGGAAATAGATTATGTCTATATGAGCACCGAGATTACTACAGCCCAGAGGATACCTTGAATGCAGCCTATGAGAGATCTTAAAGTAGAGTATTCACCTGAAACATGCCCAGATTCCTGACCCATAGAAAGGGTAAGATAATAAATATGTGTTGCTTTAAGTCACTATGTTTGGGGGTAATATGTTACGTATCAGTAGAGATCTAATGTGGTTTTTATATACTTTATCATCATTATATCATTCCTAAATTGTGTCATTTATAAATGTTTTTATAGTGTCTCAGTTGACTGAGACTTCCCAGGTGACTACGTTTTATTACTGATTAATATCTCTTTTCATTGGTTGGTACATTTAAAAGTCCTTGAAAACGCTAATGTATTTTTTTTTTACTGCATATAAACAAAAACATTTTTTTGCTGATATAGAGATCCCAGTTTCCAACATGCTATCTTCAAAATATAGATTCTCCACCATTATTTCCTGGCATTTATTGTTCTGGTATAACTGTGTATTTTTAAATAATGAATATACTCACAATTTTGTATGGTTAAAACTATTGACTATTGGCTGAGAATGACATAATATATGAAAATAATCTAAAAAGCACCAAGGTAAAGAGAAAATGGGGTAGAGTCATATAATGAGGTCAGACAGTAAATGAGTACACATTTCATAAAGTCTTAAATAATTATTAAACATCTGTCAGAAATTTATCCTTGAGTTTTCGTGGAGCCTAATCAAGGAACTATGTGGGACAAATTTTATAGGATCATGTTGATATTTTTTAAGATAGCAACATGCTAAACTCATTACGATTTCATATTTTAGGAGGATTATCTGCTAGCCACCATTCTATTCCAAACCCCTTTTTGGTTCAGAATATGGGGAACCAAATTCTGGATCACATGATAACCAATGATCAATGACTAAACACAGATCTCACACAGGGCTGCAGGGCTGCCTTGTATTTAAAAAACTGTCTGTCAAAACATCATTGAGACAACCAATGTTAAACACAAATGCAGATGTGTTAACAAATAGATCTAGTCCAAAAACCTAACTTTAGCAATTCACTTGTTCTTTTTATTTAAATAACTATTAAATTTATTTTGAAATGTGAATTAGTTTTGTAATGAATTACACTAAACTCCTAATAATACCACCAACATTAAACATCTGTTAATAAGTCTGAATCCTTGGGTATATTTTATATTTTTGGGCAAGGATGCTAGACTGCCTTTGCACAGTAATAATATTGTTTTTAAAAATTCTGTAGAATAATCGTGCCATGAATCCCATTTTATTTTTCAAACACATTCCGTGAAAAATAATAAAATGAAACAAGATAAAAATCCAGTCATCTAAGCAATTGTCTCTTTGGAATATTTTATTGTCCTATTTTGTTTTTTCCTGAGGAAAGAATAGTTAAGTGCAGCTAGAAAATCTTCCGATTATATTCATATTTCCCCAGAGTACTGCAAAATTAATGAGCTAGGGATAAAATGACTTTTCCAGTAAGTAGTAGTAGTTTGCTGTGCTATTTTTTGGATCACTATTTTCAGCATTACAAAGGAAGTTATTTTTTCTAGTTTGACATATGAGGTATTAATACATTATCTAACATCAATAGCATCTATTTATGGTTGTCTTAAAAAATCAGTTTTGGCCCTGGCTAGTGTGGCTCAGTGGCCTGCGAACCAAGAGGTCTCAGTCCTTTTGATTCCCAGTCAGGGAACATGCTTGGGTTGTGGGCCAGGTCCCCAGCTGGGAGTGAGGGAGAGGCAACTGGTTGATGTTTCTCTCACATATTTATGTCTCTTTCCCTCTCTTTATCTCTCCCTTCCCTTCTCTCTAAAAATAAATAAGAAAATAAATAAAATAACTTTAAAAAATCAATTTTGTATATTAGGAGAACTTTTAACCAAGGAATTTAGAAATATTAGATGTGAGTTCAATTTGCTTCAACCAAATATCTCCATAACTCCGGACTTAACAAACTCACTCTAATGTCTTTATATCTGCATTGTGAAGTAAAGAGATTTGAAAATGACAGAAGTCATGAGTAATTTTTATGAATTTTTGATCCAACAAATATTATAAACTGTTTCTTTACAATTTGACAAGGAACATTTTTACTTTTACAATGAATTGAATTTAAATATAAAATATGAAAACACTATAGGTTTTAAAAATTACACACTACAAGCAACATCACAGAAATGTCATTTTCCCATAATACCCTAGAAAATACTAATGCTATGGGACCTCCTAAATCATGATTTCCTAGATGATTAAATGTTTTGTTTAGTTCTCTCACTCCTGCTTTCTAACCGTGTGGTTCTACAATAATCACTTACTTTTCAAACAAGTGATCCTGACTGCCATTACCCATCAGTAGTCTATATTCATGGTTCCAAGATTAACAATAACACAGGCTGGGATAGAATTTGGTTTTCTAATACATTTTTACTTTCTACTCAAGTTTTAATTGATTTGAAAATCATTAGGTTTTAAGGATTCCATTTTAAAAAACTTTCACTGCAGATATTCCAGGAATTTCTGCAAAATGATTCAATGCAACTGATATATTCTATTATAGTTATGAGTTAAAATGATCATTGAAAAGTGCATTTGAGGAAAGAGGAAATGAGTTTTGAGAAAGAACTGGAAAAATCATCAAAGAGTAAAATTGAAACTCTGTTTTTTTCCTTTCTGCCTGCCTTCATCTAAAAATTTAATACCTAATTCACTTCACTTGATATTCTAATTGCAGAGTGAATCTTCTGCTAACATTGACCACTGCTGAGATAAACTTACAGGTTTTAGATTTCATAAGGTAGGCAAAGCCTCACGAGTAGTCAGTTAGGATCTATATAATCATACAGTTACAGAGTAGTGTGAAATTAAGTGTAAATTTAACTTTTCTGGGAGTGTTTGCATTTTATATCTAATGACTTTTTGAGGAATAAAAAGACTGGTGCTCCATTAAAAATGCTAGACATGGGTGCACAGAATGGGGAGGATTTACTCAGAAAGGAAAACAACTCAGAGGCTCTAAATTCATGGTATGCAATCTGCCCTGCTTTACCTGTGCCAGTCACATGTATTTTCATCCAACGTTCATTGACTCTTGATGAAAACATTTTCTATAACTGCTGAAAACAACACTGCTCAGGATTCTACATAAATCAGTTATCTACCACCTTTCCCCACCCATCACCCAACAAGAACCACCCACCTCCAAGGCTTGTGCAACATCTTTCAACTGAAAGGATATTTACAGAAAAATGTGTACTTGCCCTAAATTTCAGTATACACCAAGAAACAATCTGCCTTCATAATTTAGTGCACAAGCTAAGTAAAAAACAGAATCTGTGGTGAATTATTATTCCCTGTAGTCATAATGTGCCTTGTTTTACTGATCATAAAACAATATGAAAAGTGGCACTGTGATGGATTCAGTAGTTATACCATATGCCAGAATATTTTCCTGACAACATCTCTCCTTAACTACCTAATAAAACAGGTAGCTTATTATGAGCTAATGCATATGTAAGTCTAAAACATGCCCTGCCTACTTGAAAAGGGTCAAAAAGAAAATAAAAAGATAATAAGTTGTTAGCATGTTTTGAATAATTAAATGTTCAGGAAGTTAGAGGGTGGCACCGGTAGATTCTTAGTGCCTGATGTACAGTCACATAATCACATCCTATAAAGAATATGTACCCATAACTTAATGTCAGGATGCTAATATGCAGTCTGTGCCAAGAATTGTAGTGTCTCAGTTGCTTAACATTAATATTAAACAGTCATATTTTCTAACCTAATACAATGTATGAGAAAATATCCTGTTCTCACAGTGGTCGTAATAATGGCAAATAAGTTTAAAAAAAATTGAACAAGAGCCTGTATATTAGTTTGGACAATTAATAATTGACTGTTCATAACTGAGGTATAATTGACATATAACATTATTTAGTTTCAGATATAAAACATAATATATCAATATTTGTATACATTGCAAAAGTATCACCACAGTAAGCCTAGTTAATATCAGTCCTTATACATAGTTACAATTATTTTTCTTGTGATGAGAACTTTTAAGATCTACTGCCTTAGCAACCTGCAAATATGCACCACAGTATTATTAACAATAGTCAACATGTTGTACATCACATCCTTAGGACTTATTTAATTTATAATCATTTACTATTATTCAGTAATGATTTAGTAAGCTAAATACATTTGCAGTATATGATACACTGTCTTCAAGCATTGGCTTAGAACCTAGAGACAAACAGCATACTGAGCTATTAGACCATACACCCTAAATAATCAGCAGATATTCTAAAGTTACAGAAAAATGATCAACTAAAATTTTCACTGTGTCACCCTTATCCACTATTCTACCTCACCAGCAAGCCCAGGGACAGATCTGTAAGGATAATTTAATAAAAAGGCTTCATTTTAAAAATATATTTTTATTGTTTATGCTATTACAGTTGTCCCAATTTTCCCTTCACCCTCTTCCACCTGGCCTGCCCCCCACTTTCAGTCAGTCCCTAGACCCTTGTCCATGTCCATGGGTCCTTCATATATGTTCTCTGACTAACCCTTCCCCTTCTTTCAGTCAGTCCCACCTCTCCATCTCCTCTTACAGCTATCAGTCTATTCCGTGATTCTATGCTTTTGGTTCTGTTTTGTTCATTAGTTTATTCTGCTTATTATATTCCACTTATAAGTGAAATAATATATTTGACTTTCACCAACTGGCTTATTTCACTTAGCATAATCATTTCCAGTTCCATGTATGCTGTCACAAAAGGTAGGAATTCCTTTTTTACTACTATGTAGTATTCCATTGTGTAAATGTACCACATATTTTTATGCACACATCTATGGATAGTCACTTAGGCTAGTTCCAGCACTTGGCTATTTTAATTAGCCCTGCTCTGAACATGGGGTGCATAAATTCTTTTGAATTAGTGTTTTGCGATCCTTCAGGTATATCCCAGCAGTAGAATCACTAGGTCAAAAGGGAGTTCCATTTGTAGTTCTTTTAGTAAATCCATACTATGTTCCACAGTGACTGCATAAAACTGCATTTCCACCAACAATCCACCAGGATTACCACATCCTTGCCAGCACTTGTTGTTTGTTGATTTGTTAATGATGCCATTTTGTCAGGTGTGAGGTGATATCTCATTGTGGTTTTAATTTGCATCTCTCTGATGGCGAGATGTTGAGCATTTTTTCATGTGTCTATGGGCCATCTGTATGTCTTCCTTGGAGAAGTGTCTATTGAGGTCCTTCATCCTTTTTTTAATTGGGTTTTTGTCTTCCTGGTGTTGAGTCTTATGAGTTCTTTATATGGAGATTAAACCCTTGTCCAATGTATCATTGGCAAATATGTAAATATGTTCTCCCACACAGTTGATTTTGTTTTCATTTTGATGATGTTTTCTTTAGCTGTGCAGAAGCTTTTTAGACTTCAAATATATAAATGATTACATAAAGTGTTTAGCATTAAAGTTATTTTTTAAAGTTATGTTCCAATTATTTCAAGTCTTTCATTAAATTAATACAACCTACCATCTCTTCATTTTTCTCATCTCATTTTCTCTATCAACATTTTCATTTTTCCTTTCTATATTCTTTACAAACTGCTAAAAAAGTAAGAAAAGGTCACAGGCTAGCTTTAAAAATATTTTCTTCCTTAAAAGAAAGTTATATCATAATTTGAAGAAAAAATATTAACTAGTAAGAAGTTAAGATTTTTAACAGGGGGAATAAACTTTGTGGCCAAATAATAATTTTATATAATTGAGAACAATCAGTCCTAGACTTGGTATTTGTATAATAAATAAATAAATGAATGAATAATAAAACAAAAACAGAAGAAGGGGGGAGAAAAAGCAGGTAATAACTTTGTTGTTAATATGTTACTCACTTTCTCTTTGAAAAATATACAAAAGTAGATGATAATCTCATCTGTCCTAATTTAAATATCTTATATGTGTTTATACTTTCAAAGAAGTTAATGTGATATATGCTGTATAATAAGTACTTGACTTTTGTTATTGTGGTATAGTCCTTATCTTTTTTACACTAAAGTTTGCCTATGTTAGGTCACAATTATACCTTCACACACCATTAAATTGTGCCAAAATGGTGCATGACTAAGAGTCTATTATGAATACAGTGAGGAACATGCATGCTAGATTTATAGTTATTTGCCTATTGGTTGTTCTATCTTCATTTAACCCTCTGAGCTCTGAGGTTTTCTAATCTGTGAAATGGGGATATCATCAATATGCTCTTTCAGAATTATTGTGATGATAAATGATACAATAATAAAGTACTGTGTACATTTTAAATGCTAAAATAAATGTTTAGTAAGAACAGATTTACTTTCTTGTGCTCGATAAATTTAGACAGTGTTACCTTAGGTGTGTGAGGTTCTTGGATATTTTCTAGGTAATGATCATGGAAACATATGTTTGACTAAGATGAAAACATAAACTGCACTTTAGAAAATATAGTACCACAAAGCAAGAGTCAAACTCCAAGAGATAGTTAACATTATACATTAGATAGTGTACCATTTTTGTAATTTATATCATGTTTTATGTCATGATATGCTTGCTACTTTGTAGTATTTTTTTATTGAGCATTAAGGAAATTACTTTTGTCTGTAACTCAACCCCAGAAGCCAAAATGAGAAAGGAAAGGATATAATAGGATGTCCTAACTATCAATCACTTTGGGTTTAAAGAAGACTTTCAAGTTATCTCACTCTTAGGAAAACAGTGACCATATCTTATACATGAAGTTTGTCAAAGTACTTTACATTATCTGTCCCTTCACTGAATAGGGTTCACTGGTCAGGGTTTTGAAAAGCTCAAAGAAATACCCTTTCTTCAAGTGATGTCAGACTATAAATTAGAATGATTCTCAGTAGGAAAAGAAGGGCTTTGCTGAAAAATACTTTATACTGATGTTTGTCTATTACAGTATAAAATATTTAACTGACTGCTTCATAAAAATAAACAATTCAATTGGAGCTTGACAAGGAGTGAATCTCTCCTTAACCCTGGCCAAGAAGTCCCTTAAATAGTTTCTTGTTTATTTACAAATAATTAAAAGTATCTTTATACATTACAATATTACAGTCCTGTAGTAATTGCTTTGGAAATAGCACATTATTTGGACAAATTTGATCCTGATATTTTAAAGTTTAATAATTTTGCACATTTACAAATAAGCCCAATTTGGAGAGATTCCATCTTGGTTTAACCCTGTATATGATAATTATTTCTTATTCCTGAATTATGAAATTTCTTCATCTTAAAATTACCCTTTTTATTGAGGGTTCTTATGAACATACTTTAAAAAATCATTAAATATTTTATTTTTCTAATATGAATAACAACTCACAGCAGGACTGGTAATGCAGGTTGTTTAGTGCAACTGTCTGTTTATAAATTAAGATACTAAATTTGGTTCGATTTGACATTTGATCCCATTTTAATCCCAGGCATATAGGACTATATGTCTTAGTTACATAATGTTTATTATAGTAACATGACTTCCATATCTTATACAGAAGCCAATTACTTCTGTTCAGAATATTCATCAAGTTTTTTTTGGTATATTGAGACTGATCCTATTAATATTCAGGGTTATTAATAGCTGCAAATAATATATCTGTTACTCATAATAAATCAATTTACTACATACTAATTGTCATTCAGTATAATAACTAAAATAAATTATGCGGTAAATTCCTTCGTGGTGCCCCAAAAACTAAGCTGCTAATGTGAATAAGATTAATGAGATTTATAACACATACATTTCATTAGGGAATATCTATAATATATCACCGCACTTTATGTGCTGATTGCTAATTAAAAGCAATGTTCATGAAAATTACTTCTGATGTTCTTTTGCATTTGCGTATTTTGGGAGTTTGATTTACAAATTTCAAAGACAAAAAGAGAATCTTAAAAGCAGCAAGGGAGAAACAAGAAGTAACATATAAGGGTGCAAAGATATGGCTAGCAGCTGATTTCTCAACAGAAACACTACAAGCCAGAAGGGGATGGCAAGAAATACTTCAAGTAATGAAAAGCAAAGGCCTGCCACCAAGACTACTCTACCCAGCAAAGCTCTCAATTAAAATGGAAGGATAAATAAGGAGTTTCCCAGAAAGAGTACCCGTCTACCAAAACAGCACTGCAAGAGATGCTAAATGGACTGCTGTAAAAAGACAAAGAAAAAGAGAGAGAGGAAGACAGGTACAAAAATGGGAAAATGAATAAGTACCTATCAATAATAATGTTAAATGTAAATGGATTAAATGCTCCAATCAAAAGACAGAGGGTAGCTAAATGGATAAGAAAATATGACCCACACATAGGCTGTCTATAGGAGGTCCACCTCAGAAAAAAAGACCTACACAAACTAAGAGTGAAGGGTTAGAAAAAAATATTCCAAGAAAATGTAGAGGAAAAAAAAAAAGCCAGGGTAGCAATACTTACATCAGACAAAATAGATTTCAAAACAAAAACCATAAAAAGAGATACTAAAGGACACTACATAATATTCAAGGGAAGAATCCATCAGAAGACATAAACATTGTAAATATATATGCACCTAACATAGGAGCACCCATATATATATATAAGGAAAATCACAGAGGACTTCAAGAAAGATATAGACAGCAACACACTTATACTAGGGAATTTTAACACCCCACTGTCAAAAATGGATAGATCTTCTAAATAAAATAGCAACAAGGATGTTGTGGCACTGAACAATGTCCTAGATCAAACAGACTTAACTGATACATATAGAACCTTCCATCTGAAAGAAGCAAACTACACATTCTTTTCAAATGCACATGGAATATTTTCAAAGACAGACCATATGATAGCACACAAAACAAGCCTCAACAAATTCAAGAAATTTCAAATCATATCAAGCATTTTCTCGGACCACAAGGGCCTGAAACTAGAAACTAACCTCAAGGACAAAACTCAAAAACACTCAAACTCATGGAGACTGAATAACATGCTATTAAACAATGAATGGGTTAATGAGATCAAGCAAGAAATCAAAAACTTCCTGAAAACAAAGGAAAATGAAAACAAAATGTCTAAAACAATGGGACACAGCAAAGGCAGTTCTGAGAGGGAAGTTCATAGCGATACAGGCCT